>VZRU01005161.1:5772-32331 GCA_013398155.1 Pedionomus torquatus | reverse complement strand
AGGCTGGTTCTCTCTGACCACGTACCCACCTCCAAACCTTCTGTCAGTACATTAGGGTAACGCTGGCTTGAAGTCTTGGGGAGACGCTACAGAAACACAAGCATTTTTATCATCTAGTAAAAACCCTAAATTTTACTTTTTGTTGTGCCAGAGCACGAGTCCACCAATCTCAATACATTCTTCTTGTTCATACAAGAAGAAAAAAATTGACCTCACATCCTAAAATTAAGTCCAATGAGGTGAACTTTGCTCTCCCACCTTGTTTACCTGGCCTGGTCCAGGATCTTCTCTTCATTNACCTCTCTGGGCAACCTGGGCCAGTGTCTCATCCCCTTCATTGTAAAGTGTCTCATCCCCTTCATTTCTTTCTTCTATCTGGTGTAAATCTTCCCTCTTTTAGTTCTCTTATCTATAGAAAATTTTGGTAGGCACAGACTGCTTTATCATTTTAGTTTTAGAAATCAATGTTAATTATACAAGGATATATTGTTTGTGTGGGTGAGAAAGTCAGCACTCACCTCTTTGTGCAGGGTCCGAAGTAACATCAGCTGCAGCTGGAGAGGAAGAATCGACTGGTTCATCGAGTTACCACGTCCCCAATGGTACGACTTCACATCATCAGACACAGCACGGTGGTGGACAGGGATTCTCACACTGGGTGATTGCACCTCTGTGAGCTATGAAGACAGTAAAAGAGTAGTCAAGGATGATGATGATGATGATGATGATGATGATGATGATGATGATGATGATAATAATGATGATAATAGTATGACTAGAAAAATACAGAGGAAAATAACACTTAATATCGGATGGGCTCACATAGGTTGCAAGCAGTAAACAAAAGGGGAAATTACAACCCAGTAATTACATGTTCACAAACAATGATGTTTTCAGCATATGTAAACAAGTTCCACTTTCACACATGGAAACAAGCATANTCTTGGGGAGACGCCACAGAAACACAAGCATTTTTATCATCTAGTAAAAACCCTAAATTTTACTTTTTGTTGTGCCAGAGCACGAGTCCACCAATCTCAATACATTCTTCTTGTTCATACAAGAAGAAAAAAATTGACCTCACATCCTAAAATTAAGTCCAATGAGGTGAACTTTGCTCTCCCACCTTGTTTACCTGGCCTGGTCCAGGATCTTATCTTCATTACTAGAGACTCACCAGAAGCTATTTAACAACAACGAGCTATTTATCTTTTACAGGGCAAGATCTGAAGTCTGAAGGCATTAAAAAGAAAGAAAATAATCTCCTGCTGCCCATCTTGGTGGCTGCTCTGATTTTCATGCTGCTCATCATTGTCCTGCTTTTTATGAGGAAGCTGAAGAAAGCTCATGGAGTGTGGAAAAGAGGTGGGTGATGGCCCTGCCCAAGCAACTGCTGACACTGCTTTATCCAGAGGGGCTGGAGAGCTGAGGAACCTGTTAGACAGGGACAAGACACAGCTCCTCCAGCCACCCACCCGTTAAATGCCCTTCTCCCATAGACAGTCACTGAGCCTCGTTGCAAACAACTGCTGAAGAGCCTCTGTAACTGACAGCCTTGGGCCATGCTTCAGCTGACACCAAGCACCACAAAAGCCAACTAAGTTGTTGTCTGAGGCATCTCTCTTAGATGATCAGACATCTAAGGTGATCAGACATCCAGGACGATGGAACCTCCATTTTATAACTAGTCTCTTCGGAATTTTATGCTCAAGGCAGAGAGTGAGGAAGAGTCATGGAAAAATCTTTCATCATCTTAATTACACTTGTTTTCTGCACAGAAAATGATGCTTCGGAGCAGACATTGGAGAGTTATAAATCCAAATCTAATGAAGACAGTCCTGGCCATGAGAAGAATGGACAAGGTAAAAAGCTTTAACCAGCATAAACTAATTCCTATTAGAGCTACTGACCAGAGCCAGAGCAGATTGCAGTCTGACTATATAGAGATATTTACAAATTGCATATTTTAAACCTGAATATTCCGAACCCAAATCTTTCATACCTGGAGATCCACCATGGATGTTATAGATTCAAGAGACACAGAACCATATGAAACGAAAATAATTTTCCAGAGGAAAAAAGAATGAGGGACTTCCACCACCATCTTTTCAACATAAGCCTCTTGCAGCACCTAAATGGTATTAAAAGGGGCTTGTAATTATTGTCAAAATATTGTCAAAACTTCCCTTCTTTTTCATATATTTTGAAATAAGAAATATTTAAACCATTTATTGTACAAACTAACACCTTGAGTATTGTGCAACTTGCATGAGATCACATCAGGCACCTCAGTCATTGCTGCAGTAGATGCCCTGACAAATTTAGAAATGCACGTCATCTTTTATTGTTCTGTAACGGCCTAATTAATACGTATTTCAACCAGGTACACACACCCCCTTTAAAAAAATCAGTAATAAATGTGTGTTTACCTTTCAGTTGCCAATCAGAAGTCCAACGTGCAGTATGTGACAGAAGAATATGTGGGAGCAGCACAGAAGGATCCAAGAGTCAAGAACTTTGCAATCAGTGAGAAACTGTTCGGCTGCGGGAGGGAAACGAATGTATAGCAATGGGCAGAAACTCCACTCTTCCCCGATACTGATAATCCAGCGCTCAGATATCAAAATGATTTCAAGGAGCAGAAGTCCCAACAGCAACCCTCGCTCCAAAAACCATCTGGGACAAGTAGATGGGACCAGTGCTCCTAGAAACCTATTAGCAATGGACACACTGATTTACCTGTCATCTTCAGGGGAGTTAATTAACCACTGCCAGAAACAGACCTCATCGATCGCATCTCAGGTCCCATCAGCAATCAGGCTACTGGCAAGGGAAGATGCAATTAGTCGGGTGGCCCGCAGGGTATGAAGACATTCATGTGATGCTTTGGCCACCTCCTCCACAAAAGTGGGAGCTGCAGAACAGCCAGGACTTGCACTGTGTCGCTCTTACCCCGTACCTGGACATCCAGCTGGATTTAACCAAGCAGAAAGGCACTCTGATGTCCAAAATGTTAAAAAAAACAGCTGTTCCCCCTAGCTGGGACTTGGCATCCCTTCCTCATCTGCACAATGGTACCATCACGTGTCTGCAAGGGGCTCCGACACCAAAAGATGTGGGTGCTAGTGTCTCCCACGTCACCTCAAGGGTGTTACTGAGGGGACGGACGGCTTCAAGGAAGGCTTCGGCGCGATGGGACTCCCCAAATCTAGGGACAAACTGCAAATGGGCAAGCTAGGAGAATGCCCAAGACGTGACATCTGCAGAGCAGCGCCCTGCCATGCCACCACCGGGAGCCTCCTCTGTTGCAGAAAGATAAGACTGAATTCCTAAAATAAAGCAAATTTACAGAAGTATGACCAAAAGCTGCATTGATCAGTTTCAGTAGAGATTATTATCGCTCGCTAGGAGTGAGAAAAATCCCGAAAACTGGTTTTGAATGGGAAATAAATACACGCCCGTCAAGTGACTTCTAGGAATAAGCTCATTTTTAGGTGGAAAAAGGGCTTCTCCCGCAGCCCGGGCGCTCCCACTCTCCCCGAGGGGAGGGGGGAAGGAGACGCGCTCCCCCCGCCGCCCCGGCCTTGGTAGGTGCCGCGCGGNTGAGGGGTGAGGGGGGCTTGGGGTGAAAGGATTCGGGGGTTAGGCCTCTGGGGGACGGCGTCTGAGGGGGGCTGCAGGCCTGCCTGTTCCCGGAGAGGCGTTTTCCAGCGAAAGCTGCTTTGCCTGTGCCGGGTTTTCCTCTCCCACCGGCGATGCGATACAGGCCTCCCCCCGGGGGTAGGCGGCCTCTCGGAGGGTAAAGTGGTGTGTGATGAGCACTGTGCTGCCTCTGAAAAANCGATACAGGCCTCCCCCCGGGGGTAGGCGGCCTCTCGGAGGGTAAAGTGGTGTGTGATGAGCACTGTGCTGCCTCTGAAAAACTAGGAATTCTGTTTGCCTTTTCCATATCTGTCACCCATGTACCAGAGTGCAACCCACCACGGTCCTTTAAACAGACTGCTCACACTGTACGCACTGAAACTGGCGTTTCTTTACAGACATTGCCTTTTTCCTTCCTTCCAAACACTGCACCTTGTAAGTATCTGGTGGTGAAAACGACTTAGGAACGCTTAAGTGCAATCAAATTAAAAGAAACTGTCATTCTACTCTTAAGAAGTGTTCTGGTTCTTTTCACTATGTTCTCTGTCACACACGTTCTTGCAGATAGCTTACATGTCGAGGTGGAATAAGGTTGAATAAAGAGAACGTACCAAATGTCTTTTACCTCTCAGATTTAACAGTTAAGATTTTGCTGCTTTGTCTTAGCTTCATTTTCTTTCTCACGAGCTGTTTACACACAATTAGCTTTATTACCACTAATAGTTTAAGGTAGAATTCATAGCAGTAAGTCATGCAGTTGCTGTATAGTGGCCGTGATTCCCTGCTTATGGGAAAATCAGCGTAACCAGTGAGAGTAAAGAATTGTTTTAACCATAGAAGATCAAATTCTGAGCCAAAACGAATGATCCCGCCCACAATTCCAGCTTTTAATCATGTTTGTAGAGTGAGCAGCCTTTTATGTTTACTCTCATGTTTTCCCAATGCAGGACTGGTGTACACCAGCAGTGCAAAACACAGGATGAATTCTTCATGTACGAAGTATATTTCAGTTTCTTCTCCACACACTTGCAACATGAGCCAAAAACATTTTCCCCAGAGCATACCCGTGCAACCAGATTTTCACCCTGCAAACTGGAAAAGGCCATCTGGAAATGAAAGGGGCTTTCCCTCGAATCCATATGACTCCCTAGAGTCTGATTCTGAAAGCCTGGTTCAGGAGAGGCGGTATCAGTCAGAACTCCAGCAGCGGATTCGTGAAAACAAAGAGCTGGTAGGACTGTACTCTGATGAGCTGGAGAATGACAGCTTAGAAGAAGACAGCTTGGAGGAGGGGAGTTTAAAAGAAGAAGGAGCTGAGTATGACACAAATCGATATGCAAAAGGAATACAGAAGAATGATGGTATTGGAAGGTAAGCACAGATGAGTAGAATAGTTCTGACACTAAAACCTTGTGCTCCTCAGAATGTACGTTACATATTCAAGACCAATTTACATTCCCCAAGTGGTATTGGGAACACCTGCAGACTTAGTTACACACAGAGATGTACCATTTCATTTTACCTATATTTATAATTACCAGTTTCTCCAGCACAGCCTCAACTGTTGATTGTGTTGGCTGAAACACCAGTGCAGGAGGGGTAAGATGGGTAAGAAAGCATCCCTCACAGATCTGTGTCAGCTCCCCACGTACCGTCCCTCTCTATCTGCCAAATCTTCAGAAGGTGCAGCAACTTGGAGATCATGAGCTAGAAAGTTTCTGTGGAAAAGGACCAGAGAGAAAACAAGGACCAGTACCAACACATCCTTTTTTTTGTTCCTCATTGAAAGATCAGTGCTGAGCAAACCAGGCCACTTAATGTACAAAAACTTACAGGCAAAAATTGCTAGGTTGAATAAATGCAGTTATAGCTGCATAAATCTAAAATTAAAATTTCCAGGGTTACCGTCACCTTTTAAAATTCTTTAGCAAATGTTAACTTGGTACATAAAATAAAATTTAATTTGCCGTTGTATGCATAAAAGGCTTAATGCTGTATAAATTGGGAATAATTCTCAAGTTTAAAGGGATTAAATTAAACCTGAAGTAATAATAATGTGCAGTTTCAATTTAATTGTCTACTTAAAATAAAATGGCAAACAAATGAAGGCTAAATGATTAATAGCATGCTTTTATTCACCTCCTCAACAGGCAAAATGGCCAGTTATTGAATATTTTATTGTGAGTGCAAATGATGTTAATTGTACTAGAAACATGCTCTAATTTTTAGTAATTTTTCTGACTGAATACTATGCTGAATGCGAGGCTCTTCATTAAATGGAAATTTGATTTTATTTTGTTTGAACTTAGCCTAGTAAGTACTCAAATACAGTCCATTAACCGGAGCAAATATCACAGCATATACATATGAAACCCCCTCTCTACATCCATTACTAACCTCGGAATTTGAAGAGGAAACGCTGCATCTGTTGTCTACGCACACCACTTTTGTTGATGAGTGCAGAGTCCATCTAACCTTTATATCAAGTTGGGGGGGAGGAATAAAAGGTGCACTTTTTGTCTGCAGATGATTAGAGATGAAGGAGCTCTTCACACTCATTTTGTCCCCGTGTGGTGACCTGGCCTGCAAAATACAATTGAGCTTCTGTGCACACATTTCAGCACAATAGAACTCTTTGGAATTATACTCTGTTATTTGAATCATTGCAATTATATCACATATTTCTGTATTCATTTCAAAATATGATCACCTATTTCTGTTTACCTGTGGTGTATGACAACTAGGAATAATAATGTTTTCATCTGATCTCTAGTATACGGGATAACACGGTGCCAATACTGACCTGCAATGAAAAGCATTGCTAGAGAAACAGGTTATTTTATAATTAGGAGCCACTTCAAATATAGGCATAGGCATGTAACTCATTTAGAAAGGATGAATAAATGATTTCTGGAAATGTTAAGATAATTCACAGTTTGGAGAATCTAGCAGATCAGTACATTTCTTTTTAGCCGGGGCTGGAGAATCAACCAGGCTTCAGTGCCTATAAATGGCACTTTGAAAGGCTCACCGTTTGTCAGTGTTCAGGATACCAGGACTATACTGTAGGTCCAGCTAAGAAAGAACAATGTTAAAAGCTTTTTTTCTCCCATGCTCCTTACTCTTGCCACTGCTCTATGTCTCCTGGAAGTCAATTTGTATGTATTTGGCTCCTGCAGTTGGTTTTCCTCCTGTTGGAGCAGGCTGTAAATCATAAACAGAAACAATTATGGTATTGTTAAGGCAGACCATGTTTGTTTGCATTATAATAAATGTAGTTCAGAGCAACACTTTGGACACCAGTTTTGAAAAAAAAAAAAAAAAAAGGTGGCCAAACCCATAAATATTTCTATTTTTTCTACACTTATCTGAATTACAGCCTGTATTTTGATGAGAAGTTAATGAGAGTCTTTTACACAGAGTTTTTATTGAAACATCATGATGTTTCATAGGAATGAGAAGAGAGAATAAAGCCACAGATCTATAGGCTGTTCTTGCTTGCAGTTCTACTGACATAGAATGTTTTCCTCATTGATTCTACTAGTGCTTAGGATTTCTGTGCTAAATTTAGGATAAAGATTGTATTCTACTGTGATCAGAATGTTAGGCCAATTTATCATTCACTCTTAATGGAAATTAAAAATCAAGGAGGCCCTGCCTTCATTTTCTACTAAAAAATATTTGATAAAACTGTTCTGATCCCAATCCCACAAATGGCCATGCTGTTGTTCGTGCTCAAATAATTCAGTTGGCCATATCTGCAGGACATTTGTTGGCTCAAATTGCACACTGCAAAAATACAGAATTTATGTACAATTTATACATAAATCATTTTGTGTTTCTTTTTTAAATAGGAAACAACAGCCCGTGGACAAATATTTCAACCTAAGATACAATCCTAACTGGAAGAACACAAAAGAGGTAGCAGATTTTTCTGTGGCAGAAAAAGCATGTCAAGTTGCTGGAGGAAGCAGCGTGGACTTCTCAGAGGATTCATTTTACCTCCATTCCAGTGACTCTTCAGAAGAAAAGAATCAGCTGGAGGCAAAGTCACAAGATTCCTTCACAGAATTTGGTACAGGATTACTACGTTTTTGTGAACCAAATGCCGTGGTCAGCAGCAAACCTTTTAGGCTGCACACGAAAGGGAAGGAATCTGCAGGTGTCTGTCATTCCAAAGATAAACCCAGTCCACATGGCAGTGCGTTTTCTCTTCAGATTCAAAAAGACCAACCACAAAGAGCAAAAAAAGACTTTGTGGAAAAAAACAAACAAACCTTAGGATTACGTTCAGAGAAGATAAATTCATACCTGCAGTTACACAGTAAAAAGCAAGAAATTCTTCAAGAGCAGGTAGGTAACTTTTACATGTTACCTAATGGTATAAACTAAGGACTGTTTAGTGTTGAAATGGAATAGCTGTGTGATCAGCTTTGCTGAGGAGCTAAGTAGATTTACTGTCTGTCACGCAGCTGATAAATTATTATTTCCTACGTGAAGCTTGTTCGCCCTTGATGGAATAATTGTCAAGTCCTCAGTTACTCACAGCCTTGTTCCAAGCCTTGTTAAATTACATATATTCTCAGCCAAGAACCACGTCTGTGTGGTCACAGAGGTGATACCTCCCTAGTTTTTAATCTGGATGTTAAAGAAATGCTGACTTCTTTCCTGTGGGATCTACGTTGCACCCTGATCAGTGGGTCGTTTTTTGCTGCCTCTGATTTTTCTCCACTTGCGCAACCTGAGTTTTGCTCAATGCAGCAATGCTTCTAATAGCAAGAACACTCACCATTTTTAAACTGAAGTAGGAAACCCTGACGTCACCGTCACCTTTAGCTTAAAAAGTTGTTTTTCCACCTGCATTGATCATAAAAAAAAATATAAATATATATATATATGAAGTTACAATTGAGTTTGAAAACCAGAAAACACATTGTGGTGTCACTGCTATCAAGGGCCATGCACACTTTTGCTTACCACTGTCATTTAGAGTCACGCACACAGGAATATCCAAGAAATATGTGGCAGATCGGGGGGGTCAGGCCCTTTCCCCCTCCTTGCTTTCTCAGCCAGACCAAACCTTATATTTGCAATCAATCAGCAGATACTAGTCATGTACAGTACTTGGATTTGAAGGGCCTAGCGTTCTTTTGATTGACTGCGAAATGTCAGCCAACTTGTATTAAGGATTAAGTGGAAATGTAATTACAGTTCCTAATGAACCATTATACATGAGTTTGTTGCTTTTCCTTGCTACTTATTATGTGGGAAGTGGGAGTCATTGATCACGCCACGAGCTGTAGCATAGAAAATTCTTAACTTGTAAACTACAGAGACTTTCTGCTTCAAGTGACACGTTTTCCAAGGCTAATGAACAGTTGACACAACACTAGAGGGCATCTGCTGACTACACTAAAATGAGTGTAACGGTGGACAAGCTTTTTTCTAGCAGAGCTATTAAGAGCACTTGTTTTTTTTTCAGTTATAATTTGGTTGATGGTAAAAATAATTAGCGTAGATTGATGCTAATTAAAGCTGTGTTGATATGATTATGTTTACTATTTGGGGAATTCTGAAAATGTTTCATGTGTAAGTATTGGAGCCAGGGATCGGGACTTCATTTTGTAGACACTATTCGAAGATATGGAACAGGAGCAAAAAAGATCTCACTCTAAGATTACCTTGCTGAAGTAGCCACGGGCGCAGCAGAGCTGTGACACAGCAGGAGCCAGACAGCCTGTGTGTAGAAAGGTGTGGGGTTTTCCTTGACAACAGCATCACAACCTGCTGTCAGCTGCTTTGTGTTTGCTGTGGATTGGCATCGGAAGAAGGACTTACCTCTCTTGTCCTTAATTGAAACATCCATTGTTCCATCTTGTTGGAGGGGGGCGAAAGAAGGCCTGACGGAAGCATCTTCTTGACCAGAGCTGGCCCATGGGTCAACTTCAGTCACCTCACCTGGAAAACTGTAGCAAAAGTGCAAAACCACCAAGAAACAAGATGTATGTCTTCTGCTGGAGCAATCAAACATGTTCCGAGTACTGTAACGGGATTATTTTGTGCAGGAAGCTGAAGCTGGTTTTATTGATACAGTCACTGTTGGCTGTCAGGTACTGGGGTAGTGAAATAGTGTTTACACTGAAATAAGTACTTTGCGTACGGCTTTTTTCAACTGATATAACAACAGGTAAAATATTTGCAGCCTCATTCTTGCAAGACTGACAGCTGTTATCTCCGTGCATACAGACAGCAGGCGGTATGTACTAAAACATACCATAAACTTGTTGATCTGTATATTTACTAATTTATATAGCATTTTCTAAAGCATCAAGTTCTTTGCAGTGTTGCCTGATTCTTTAAGAACCTGATGATGAGTTTCTTTGAGAGAGAGAGAGAGAGAGAAAGAGAGAGAAGTAGTGGTCCAATCTAGCTCAGCTGTACTCAATATGAGTTGCTTTCCTACCTACAAGCCCCTTACTTCAAAGCAAGGAACATAATGTACAATTTTTTAATGGCTCTAGACCAAGGCACTCAGACTCTCTGTGCACTGCGCCTTGCCTCAGTGTAAACACCTAATCAAGATTGCCTGCGCTTCAACAATAGCAGCCAAATGCAATTCGAGAACCACAAGCCTTTGAAGTCCTCACTGCAAAGGCCGGTTTTCTAGTCTGGGATAATGACATGCCATGATTGCTGTCTTTGTTGTATCTTTTCAGTAGAGAAGCAATTATGGGCCTCAATTTAACAGAATAGGCATTACACAGCTTATGATGCTCAAAATGCAATTTCATTTGATCATTTTCTCAATTTGATTGGTATTAATAGAATAGTTCACAAAAAATGCTGGCAGAGGTTGTGTCCTGTTCCTCTTTCAAAGAGATAATGTAGAAGTATGCTTTACCTGCCCAGTAAACTATCAATACAGTGAGTCAGTTGGTTCCACCAAAAACATCTTACCGACTGCAAAGCTGTGTCTATCCACCATTCAGGAAACCTGTGTGGTAACTTCTAATTTATGAACTTTTCTAGTCACAACTAATAGAATCCACATCACCATTTGGAGCAACGAGATCACCTGAAAATTTAGCAATAGACCTTACTTACCTTTTCCTAGTTGTTCAAAACTCACCCCCAAAGATGAGAGGCTCAGCTGCCCAGTAGGATTTAACACTTCCTTCACACTGATTTCACCATTATGATTTTCAGTGAATAATTCTCTTGGTCACAAGTATCTTCTCAGTGCAAGTTCTCCTGCATTAGCCAGTGCATGTAGGTACTTCTACCATAAGCATGAGCCCAACACATAATTAGCTGTATCTTCTTTATGGTGGGACTGCCTAATGGCACACTTAATTGAGGTCACACCTGCTATAGGACTTAGCAGGACAAGTTGGGACAACACAAGTATAAATAAAAAATAAAAAGTCATTGGGTTTTGTGAAGTTTTATAGATTGGGAACAAAAGTTTGATGCTTTCAGGAAAAAAAATCATTATTGTCATATTTACGAGGGTGTCTCTTGGCTTCAAAATCTGTAGTGCCAGCAGCCACCCTCCAAATACTGCTCAAATTTGATTTCCAGCCATCATGCTACCACGTGGCTGTGGCCACGTGAAGATTTTGTGCTTGTTTGTGGGCTTGCTATTTTGGACAAGCTGTTTGATATCGTTGCCAGGCCATGCTTATTAGATGTTTTGTTTTTGCAGCTACTCCTTGTACATTTCTAGCGACACTACCGTGTTTTGCCAATTTTATGGCATCGCACGACTCTCTTGTTCAAGACTTTGCTATGTTGTTCAAGACTTTTCTGTGATGTGTGTCATCCATCAATATCTTGGTACACTGGCTGATTGCCTGAACAATGATGATTGCCCAGTTGCTTTTCTGTTATTAGGTACATCCACTGGCTCTCATATAAATGGAGAAGCCCAGACATTTGAGAGTTATCAGTATGTTTCTGTGCTGCGTACGTCCTGCAATTTTCTTTTCCTCTCTTCTTTCTAAAAGTAGAAGGAATGCTCCCTACTACCACTTCACTGTTAATTTGGGGGTTGTTTCCTTTATGAATTTTCTCTTTTAACCATTCATTTTCTTGTTATCTGTTATATACTGTCTAACCCTAGTGTTTTAGCTCTACTAGGAGGCAAATTATTTCTCGTTCTTTCTCCAAGACTTTTAAACCCTTTCAGCTGGTTGAGCTGGGGCCATAAATATTCTTCGTTTTTAGGCTGCAGATCCTAAAACTGTTGATGAGGAACCAGTTCAGAGTGCCCTACCGCTCCAGACTGTGAAGATGGAGCCTGAAGACAAATGGTACCTGAAATCACAACAGCTCAAGGTTAGGACATTATTCAGTTGGTAATAATGTAAAAGTGCAAACTAGTACGTAATTGTGTTTGATGGTTCATGAGGATTCTGAGCTAGAACTTAACTGCTTTTGGATTGCGTGTGCCATAAAATCCCCTTGAACATCAAGGGGTTACCATAAAACAGAAAATGTTACAAGAAGAAAAAGTTGCACTGACCTCCTCTGGACAAGTAAGTCTATAGATCTGGTTTATACTGGCCTTTCAAACAGAAGCAGAGTCTTTGGAGCAGTAAAAGAGACCAGGTTATCACCACTGATGAAAAACTAAGAACTGGAGAATTAGAACTTCAGGCCAACCGGAAATATTATTGGCAAATCTAGTTACTATTTTTGTATTACAAGTATTTGAAGTAATTCAGGCAAACTGTTTAAATTCCCCACTGTTCACTTCAGACTGGGAGCTGCACTCCTGTAAAGGGCAGACAAGATTTTGTGCTGCTGTTCGTTGTGAGAGAAGTGGTTTATATACAGAATTTCAGAATGAAGGAGGTATTTTACAGGACTGCTCATTCTGTTTAAATAGAGAAACATTGGCCTGGTCCCAGTTTGGCAGCAGTTCGTGCTTTCCACCAGTGGCACAGTATGCCAGAACATTAATCGTTACAGCAGAGGTTGAGCTAACAAATCATCATCCTGGCACCAGGAGATGGGATTCCCCAGTGCTAAAGCTTTCGCCAAAGCATTCTGCTCTATATGTGGATTTAATACCTACCATTAAGTAGTTATTCTGAGTGCATATGCTATGTAGTGATTGCAAGTGTTGCTAACAAAAGAACCCCAGAGAGACAGGAGGATGAAATGGAGGATTCTAGCACTGACAAGGATTAAATGGACTGGGAATGGATTTGTATATTCCCTAGAAGGACAGCCGTGTCTTTCCTCAAAATGGACAACACCTGATGCTGTAATTGGAAAGTGACAAATCTTAAATAAGCTCCAGATTTAGAGTATGTTAATACAGCTCAAGACAGTAGTCCTGGTGCACTAAAATTCTTAAATTATTTCTTATCATTTGGACAACGTTTTGCAGGACACAGGGCAGGGAGGAGTGCTTGGTTTAGAAATCACTTAAATCATTGACATCAGTGTGTTTCTACTGTGGACCGGTCTGGTTGTGTGTATGTACATAGCCATCTTTTCATGAAATTTAGTACAGTTTACTTTCATTAGAGGATAAAACCAAAAAATGATTCAATTTTCGAAACATTTTCCCCAGATGGTTGACAATGAGCTATCACTTGTCTGCAGGATTAGAAACAAGACATCCTGTGCATTTAAGGGCACCTAGTTATGCGCCTCATTCAGATAAATCTCCCTCATTTCATATTTCCCACAGCATCATTTCTTAGATACGGTCTGCATCTGTAAGGAACTATTTTTATAGTGTGCTGAGTCAGAATTTGTCTCTGGGTATTAAGCAAAGCTTTGAGGTGGTATTGTGTGTTGTCTGTGCAGCATCTGAATAACCTCTGTGTTTCTCTTCTTGACTAGGGGTTCCTACATATTTTAATTTTGGATTAAGTCTAGCCAGGCCAACACCTGGTCTAGCCACAAGCATAATTTAGAGTCAGGGTTAGATATAAGCAGAACAGAGTGATTTTGATGGGTCTAATCAAACTTGTGCAAAGTGTCTTAACTCATTATCAGTACGTAAAGAACTGTTATCATAGTCATGAAGGACCTGAAGGACCAATACCATACCTAGGTCTCTTTAAGGGTCCTTCTATCATGTTTTGTTAACTCAAAAACCCCAAACCCAAAGCCTTACAAACGCCACATAGATTTTTCTCCATACCCATACCGTACTAGACTTCAGGACACAGATGCTTTCCCTTTTACACTTCACTCTTTGCTGAGAACTCACTCTTTAAACCAATTTCCACTGCAATACACATTCAGCCATGTAAGGCATTGCTATAACCCTTTCCTGGTTGTGAGTGTATATTAAACAGGGGTGACTGGCTCCATACTTCCCTGATTTTTAGATAGAGAAGTGATTATGGGCTCCAGCCTGTTCAGCCCCTGTTCAAGGCACCACATCAACACGTGTTGAAAGTTCAGTCCGTGTTCAGGACTCAGCTTTCCTGTAACCTGCACTGCTATTTAAGGGCTAAAATAAGAATGTTGTCCTGAATTAGAATCAGAGACCGTGACGCAAGCTAGTCAAAATGTCAGTTAATCAGTTAATTTGTAGAACTCTAAGAAATAATTACATGACAGGTGTTGTGACGAGCAACCTTGTGTATTGTTCATCTTAATGAGCATACAAAATAGCAACCACTGAAATTCACCCCACTTTTAATAATTTGTTTTAGGATCGCCAGAATAAGTCCTTCCAGAGAAATAAAATAAAATCCAACCAGAGTATCAAAGGGAGAGCTTTTACAAAGACTGATGGCCGACAACCCCCAGGGAGACCAGCAGAACCAAAGTCTTGGCACCACAGGCGCCACCAAATACCAGCCTTTCAGCCTGCTCTCGTGGAGGCAGTGGAGCAACACAACAGCAGCACGCAGCAGAAACGCCTGTATCAAGGTCCTTCTGTTGACCCTGATACTAATAGGGCAGCAAATTCACATACTTGCTTAAATAATTGCCCACATTCAAGACATTTTGTTAATCGGGATTTTAGCACATCTAAGTATCCTTTTCATCCAATGTTACATAAATTTAACCCAGTGGAGGATGTATCTCTGACATTTACCAGCAAGGGGAACAAGAAGTATCAGCATGATTCTCCCCATGGACTTGCACAAGACCAGCAACATCTGTATAACCGTGGCACAGTTTTTGCAAGAGATGACAGTACCCATGGTCAAGGACATCCAAATCAGAGGACTATTTCATCTAATTTTAATGCCAATTTTCAAGAATTGGTGAAGAATCAAGTATCACTTCAGGACTGGAAAAGACACATTTATGCAGATAAGAGGTAACAGAACTATGCTATCAGCAGGTTGTGATAAGGATATATAAGTTTGTGTTAAGGATATGTAACACTGTGATGCCTGGAAAAAATAGAAATTAACAAGAAAATGTTTTAACGTTTAAAGCGTAAAATTCTTTTGCTACAAACCTGCCACTATAGATTACTACTACCTTAAGATTTATTATAATTATTGATTCTTAAATATGGTATTGGAAAAAAACAGTTCCATACTCCAGGCTGTCTCACACATCGGATTTTCCACAATTGAAGGTTTTCTTCTGAAAGGCTAAAAGGTGAAATTTAAAAAATAGATATCAAAAAGTCTGCTGCTAGCTCCATAGTTAGATCAAATCTTGCCTTGCAGGGTGAGTATCCAGGCTCAAACTAGTACCAATTCTGGCTTGCTACGCATAGGGAAGGGCATGAAAAACCTTAATTTTGTATAACTTCACCTGTCTTAGTAAAAAGGAAGGGTTTATTTCACATAGGCAAGTATTTTTTTCACTTTGAGAAAGAAAAATCAACAGGCCTGATCCGAAACCCGTTTTCATTTGGCTTAAGCAAGCTTTAAAGGCATTTTTCTTTTGTCTTAAGGTCACTTTGCATCAGGCTGAAAGTTTCCCTGTCTATATTTTTCCCATTTATTTAAACAACTTCTGTACACTTGGGTGCAAGCAAAATCCTTCATTGTGAAATGCCTGTCTTTCCATCTTTGTGTTCCCAGTATATTCTGTGGGGAGGGACTATTCCATACACAGACTGCTTTTTGAGCTATGTGCTATACACAAATAGAGATGCTTTTCTTTTCCCCCCTTCTTTTCTTTTCTTTTTTTTTTTTGAGACCTTTTAAATCTTCTCTTCACAGTTCACCAGCAGCCCCTTGTACAACCTCCCAGTTTACACAAGCGATGGAGCGACATCACCAGGAAATCGCTCATTTGACAGAAGCTCACTTAGCTGACAGGCACTTGTTCAGCCAGCTTCCACCTGTGATCCCACAGGTAGAACGTGGGTTGGAGGTAGATCCAGAAAGCGGTGAACGAAATGGAGTGAAAATATGCCGCAGCGACTCGGAAGGATATCTCATGCAAATGGCGAAGCAAAACCAGCCTAAAGTCAGCAAGAAGGTAAGCAAATAGATGTGAATTGGATGGCTTTACATTTCTGTTTCCCCCTCTAATTAATATGTTTGTTCTTAACAATCCAAAGATCTTCACATATAAAAAATAAAAAGGAATGGGGAGTGAGGAATATTTCATTGTTCCAAAGTGCACTGACACACACTGACTTGCCCAGAACCCAAGGAACAAAGGTGGAAGCAGACACTAAAGTAATTTTGGTCTAAAGAGCAAGGCAGATCACCTCCTCTCCTTGTGTCACTTTCAGTCTTGATTAGCTCTAAAAACACACAGAGCAGTGTTTGTCTTTTAAGTTATCCAGTGATAAAATGATTTAGAATAAAGCTATTTGTATAAAGCAGCAGGTAGCCAGGCCTCAGATCTGTGCAAACCATTATCCTGGTCACGCTCATTTGCTATCCCACTCAAATCTCCTGGTTTCCAAGGCAATCAAACTGAACAACAACAAACTTAGAGGATTTGTAAAGCTAACAGCATAAATATTATTGCAAGTCTCCCGATGATCCCATTTTGGTGCTCATTAAAACTTGGCTCTTTTTGTCTTTTCTGTGTGTCGAGTTTCATACTGTACCCAGTTGACACAGATGTGGTGGAACAGCTTAGAGCTATCCCTGCGTGTCCCTGACAAATTAAATGTTTAAGAAGTTAGCTCCAAGTCTCAGGGCAGACAAACTAAGCTGGAATAATTACCCATGTGTTTCATCTAGGAGGCAGTTTGTGTATTGCTGCTTGAATGCCTCTGAGAAGAATTAGCTGGATTATGATAGTAACTGAAAGGCAGATTTCCTTTTCCCTTTCTGTTCCTCTGAGTTCAAACCCTTGCTTCTGTCCTGTATTTTCAGTAGCTTTCTCACACTTCATATGTGAGGAATGCCACAGAGAATAAGACTGTGTCTCACAGAAAAACCCAGATTTTCCTAATAAACAAATGCAGTCATACTCATCGCATGAAGTGAAGAAACCCTGATTTTGTTGTAGACAGTTACGTGATTAACTCTTCAGAGTAGCTTAAAACAAACATTAGGTGTAAATATTTCACAAAAGAATAGGAGTGACTGACACGAAGAAATATCAAATAGAAAACTCAATGTGTGGAATTAGTTTCTTGGAAGTTGAGTTCAGCTTGAGCACGTCCTGTGAAGAAATGCTTGTTTGATTAACATGAGGAAATCCTTGGTGTTTCTACATTATTCTGTGATTGAAATGACTACAGAGCTGTTCATAATGACTTTCCACTGACAAGTTTTTAAGAGGTAGCCCACTTGTAAAAATTGATCTAGTGTTCTTGAAAGAGATTTAAAAGATTCTGGAAGTATGAAGGTCTTTGCAGAAATGTCACGGAATATTGAAATAGCATCACCCAGGATTCATCTTGTCTTCCCTATGCACTTGTAAAGTTTTTGCTGTGCTGCAAGGCATGTCTTTTTCAAGTGTGACCAACTGTCCAGTGCAGTTTTTGAGAACAAAGAAAGGTTACAATTGCTAATTATATTTTTACCACCAGAATCGGGTACTTTTATCTGCTTCTCTTGTAAGAGTTTCTTTGGAGTTTCGTTCTAATAACAGTCAAATGGGTCACTTTAAGCTATTTAAAAATGAAGCTCACAAAAGATCATTTTTGACGGAGAAAGTACTTCTTTGTGATTTGGATGACTGGCAATTAGCTGCCTAGGCTTAAAGGAAATACAGTGTAATTTGACTTGTGCAATTAACTCAATCTTTTTGGTCACTTCCAGTCCTCTAAATGAGACATGCCAGAGGTAAGATAGAGACCGCAAGTGGAATCCTGCTCTTATCTTGGTGTCCACTACCAGACTGCTTTAATTATGCTCTCCCTGAAGTCATATAAAGGAAAATCTGTCACTGCTGTTTGTTTTTCAGCCGTTTAGCTCAAAAGCCTACATAAATCTGAACATGAAGCTTGGAGGCCTTGGACCTGACTATGAAGCAATCAAAGAGAAAGTAAGTAGTTTCTGCTACATGATCTGCTTTTCAGTTGTGGGAAGTCAACTTAGGCAGGGCAGAATGGCAAAGAAGTCACTGCTGAGAAGCAACTCATATTTGTCTGGTATCCTAGACTCTTAGGTCTAGCTTGAGATCCTAAGGGGAGATTCAAATAGAAGGAAAGGCGACTGAATTGTGGATGATTTTAATCCTTTAATTTTGTAGTTCCAGAAACAAGTAGTTCACAGACCTCAAGAGGGCTAATTGGACATCAGTCTATTATACACTTACGTGAGTGAGTTGCATTGTCACTCCCACTGTAGTTTGCCTTATCTTCAAAGTGGAAGTGAAAGAAGTTGTGCAAACACATGAAGAAAATAGCTGGATGTGCATTACCCTCTTGAAACAGAGGTGAATTGTTCGGAACAAGTATCTGAATAATTGCTATCATTTTACCTGTTCTCTGGTGATATTGAGGGTCTGTCCCTCTGCTCTGCCCTGGTGGGGCCCCATCTGGTGCACTGTGTGTCCCGTTCTGGGCTTCCCAGTTCAACAAGGAGAGGAAACTGCTGGAGAGGGTACAGCAGAGGACCACAAAGATGATGAGGGGCCTGGAGCACCTCTCTTACAAGGAAAGGGTGAGGGACTTGGGTCTTTTTAGGCTGGAGAAGAGAGGACTGAGGGGGGATCTGATCAACACCTAGAAATACTTCAAGGGTGGGTGTCAGGAGGATGGGGCCAGTCTTTTTTCAGTGGTGCCCAGTGACAGGACAAGAGGAAATGGCCACAAACTTGTACATGAGAAGTTCCACCTAAACATGAGGAGGAACTTCTTCACTTTGAGGGTGGCAGAGCCCTGGCAGAGGCTGCCCAGAGAGGTGGTGGAGTCTCTGTCTCTGGAGACATTCAAACCCTGCCTGGACACAGTCCTGTGGGACCTGCTCTGGGTGGACCAGCTTTGACAGGGGGTTGGACTAGATGATTTCCAGAGGTCCCTTCCAGCCCCACATCACTGTGATTCTGTCTGGCAGCAGCTTTATATCTGAGGTGCTGCAAACCTAACCTGACAACAGGTGCTTTATGTGGCATTCTTTGGAGAAACATGGTAGGACAGCAGGGAGCAAAAGATAAAGTGGTCACCCCTTTGGAGTCATTGAGAAGCTCCTGTATTTTCTTCCTCCTTGGCATAAATGAAACAGATTAGAGATCAGAAAATGGAATAGACTGGTGCATAGCCAGGAAGCTGTGTTTTTAACACCATCGTAACGCTTCTGGAACCTGGCATGCCACTAGGGTGTCATTGCATGGCGAGGAAATAATTGACATTGGCTGACAGCAGGGGCAAGCAGAGCATACTGCTGAATTTGGGGATGAGTTGCTGGAAATATAAAGACACAGAGTATCAGTTAAGTAAATAAAGCTAGTCATTCGGGACCTTAAGAATAAGCATAGAGGTTTGAAAAGTCATTGCAAAAGCTGACAGAAATTAACACAGCCGTTTTAGAACGGAGCAGATACGTTGAAACATTCAGAATAAAGATTCATCTGTCGCATTTCTGTTGAGCTCTATCCTCAGTATGATCCAAGAGAAAGCTCTTAAAAATGAAGAGTGACTAAAAAAAAAAGCTGTGCCATTTATCGGGATTTCCTGTTGTGTTCTGCTGAGGAATGATCAATAGCATAGCCAGGTTAAACAGCAACAGAGGTGTAAATGGAAGACTCCAGTGGAAAAAGAGTTTCATTGATGGATCCACTGAGCCATTTAATTAACCATACCCTTTTTTTCCTTTTGTCAGAAAGAGAAGTTAAAGCAACAAAAGGAATATGCGAAGCAAATTAAGGAACACAATATGAAAAACGTTGCTTCGGTTCAGAGGTTACCTACAAAACCCCAGGTCATATTGTCAGTGTCAAGACAGAAGGTGAGAACAGAGTCCCTTTAACATGCGTGCAGGGAGATATTCTGGACTTTGCACAAAGAAAAAGAAAAGCATAAATTTAACTGACAGTAGGCTAAAGGAGTTTCTATATTTTGATTTTCCTTTTCATAACTCCGAGGACTTCGACTTTCACGGGGAAGTGCCCATTTGTACATCTGTTCTGGTATGGCTGTAGATGTGTGCCAGGAGCTACTGCTTTCTTTGCCAACAGCAGTCTTCAGGCCACACACCTGCCTTGCTCTTCCTACGAGGGTGCCAAGTGGAAACAGAGCAGTGCTCCATCCAAGCTACCGACACTCAACTTGGCTTAACCAGCTCCTGATGTTTTCCTGGGGAAAGGGTGGGAATAAAGGAGAGCGGAACCCCCTAAGGAACATACCCAGTGCAGCATATGTTCTGCTTCACATCAGCGACAGAAGCCACACTACTGCAGAGTGCACTCTTCTAATGGACCACAGATATCCTCTTGTTAGTCTATTATCCACCTGCCTGTCAGTCTCACTCACAAACTCTTTTCACTTCAGTTGCGTAGCTACAGTAATTGGTCGTATTTTTCAAGCCCATACAACATCACTTTAGCCTTCAGTGGCCTTCAGAAATAGCCCAAATGAGCAATGACTGACTACACGCCAGTGGCATACATAAACAAACAAAGGCAGCACCTTTTCCCTGTCGCAGGACGTAATACAGCTCTGGAAACAGCACATATTTTATGCCATCATTTCTGCAGGAGCTCACCTGCCTGGGGCCGAAACCACACTAACAGGTATTTCTCCAAGGCGACGAATGAGAACTGAATGCTCCAAGAAAAAAGACTTTTGGAGTTTAATACCAATTGAATCCCTCAGTTACTTGCATTTATTTCCAAACCTCACACAGACCACAAAGAGATGAAACGGCCTTCTTTGGATGTCAAAGGGGGTTTGGATTGCTTTAGAAGACTTCCCAGACCAAGAACGTGAGATAATGTAACTTCCACTTGACCCCCAACAGGTGTTTCCAAATACATGTGACCAAAACACAGACACCAACTGATGTCCCAGGTTAAACCTGGCCTCTCTCAGTTTCAGGGTTTCTGTAACGCTACTTCCATCCCCTCTTGACAAGAGCTTAAAGAGACTGAAGAGAAAAAAAAAAAAAAGTTTATAAACTTAATAGACTTGTGTTGCTTTTCCTTTTTTAAAGAAAAAATGCTGCTTCAGCATTTGAGGTGGCCCTCAGGGGTAAATGTCAGAAAGCAGATCTCTACAGTGGGTTATTCTGCCCACTGTAGAGGTTTCTTGCAGTCACCACTGAAGCATCTAGCATTGAACACTGCCAGAAACAAGATCAGGAACCAGGTGAACTTTGACTCAACGTATAAACACATATATTTTCTTGGAAATATGGATCGGGTTTTTCTCTTAATCGCTTCCCTCTATTTTCATGGTTTTAGGCACTGGAATATGCTAAGAAGATTCCTAAACCCAAGACTTTCACAGCAAGACAATGCGAAGAGGCAAAAGAGGAAAAAGTTCTGCCCCAGACTTTAAACGGAGAGAGTTTACCTCAAATTGTGTCCTTGGAAACTCTGCAAAATCGACATGAGAAGGAGAAACGAGTTGTAGCTACTTTCAGAACCCTTCATATCTTTTAAGTACTTGGAAATTATTAGGAATATCTTCAAGGCAAAAACGTCTGAACTGTTTAATTATGAGCTGTGACCATCACATACTGATTCACCATTCCATTGAAATGTCAGGTGGCTTAAATTCAATCATTGTTAAATTTGAGAATCACTTCTACTACACCTAGTGTTAAAAAAATGAAGTTACATTTTAATATGGTCACCACTGTTGTTTTTTTTCTTTGAAATCAACTGATGGAGCAGTTGTATCTTTCAAACTAATCAGCTGTTGGCTTGTCCCAGCTGGATCGTTTTTAGACACGGCAGATGTATGGGCATACCCACAAAATGTTAAAAATAAACTTTGGTTTTATTTGACGATCTTGGTACCAGCGATGTTTCTCTTTTTGAAGGGTAGAGGAGACTTTGGCAGAGTATCCAGAAATAAAGCCAAAAAACAGTCCATTGCTAGGAAGAAAGCGAAAAAAAATGTGCACCGGAGCAGTTGGTCATGATACAATCCTAATTATTTGGATGTTACTCAGTTATCTGTCCGTGAATAGTTGTCAGATCAAGACCTAAATTTTGGAGCTTCATCTGGGACAAGAAAATTCCAAACAAGGACTGGCTGCTCATGCAGACAATCTGTTATTAAATATATTGGGTAACTAAGGATAATTGAGAGCTACATATTTGAGAGGAAACAGCTTTTAACAGATTAAATCTAGGAAAATGACAGCAAACAGATGGCTTTCTTACAACGGTTCTGTTTCTTTAACTTAGTAAATCATGAATTAAGTCAACATATGAAATGTGATTAGAACACACAGCAAGGGAATTGGGAAAAAAACCCACACTGAAATCTCTTAGAAAATAGTCTAGTTAAAAGAAAAAAAAAAAAAAAAAAAAAAAAAAAANTTAAAAGGAAAAAAAAAAAAAAAACAAAACAAAACAACAACTCAACAGCCTTGTGGTTAATTGTAATTGCTTTATCCAATTTATTAGGTCCTGTATTGTATGGGAGGATAGAGAGAATTAGTCTTTAGGCCAAAAAAAAAGGGTTGAGTCTCCTTGAAGGAGGCTAACAACGGAAAGGAAAAGTGGAGCATAAAAGAGAGGCTACCTTTGAAATGGCTTTCTCTTTTTCTAGTTGCACCTTTTGTTCAAGGTAAAGAACAGAACTATGTAAGACTTAACACCTTTCTGGGTTAATGTTTCCTTGGCTGGATGTCTCACAGAAAAGATGAGTGAAGTCATGGCATTGAAGGTGTGAGATACATTGCTGGAAAAGTCCTCTGCCTTTCATTTTAGAGGCCTGGCTGAGTTTGACCTACATCCCGCAGCCCTCAGGGTGCCTCAGTCCTCCTGAAAGTTGGTTAGTTGCCGAAATACACCCTTGCAGGGTCTCCAGACAAGTTCCCAACCTACTATGGGACAAGTTGACCACTGTGCTGCCTCTCGCCGTCACAGAAGACGGTCGTGTTCCTTTCTTTAAAGCCCTCCTGACCCACCTGAGAGACAGAAGACTCTCCACCCTGTCGCTTCCATCCCACCACGCTGCGGTTGGCCCCACTTTGCAGAAGGTACATGCCTGTGGTATGATCCATCAAACTCCGCTGGGTAAACGCTTCCATGCTCTGCCAGTTGCTGCTTTTCTACTTTTATTTTTAAACCAAATGGTAACACTTTGAAGCATATCTGATTAGGGAACCTCAACTTGTTGTTTCTGCTTAAAAGTGATAATCCCCCCTTAATAGAAACCTCAAGTACGTATTTTAATGAAACCTTCAGATGAATATCAAAGAGCTATTTACTCGTATCTAATATTTTAATTAGATTATATTCTCAATTTAACCCATTAAACCCCCTTTGATGATCTCCATGTTTAGTGTTTAGCCCCAGATGCTGGAGGTAATGAATATTGGACCTTTGATTTAATGAGAACTTCTGCCTTTCCAGCCTGACTCCCTTTGTATCCCCCTTTTTTATTTTCTGAGCTATAGAATTCAGTTAATTGAAGAAGTCTCTTACCACCACACATTAAGGAACCTAAATTAGCATCCCTTTTCTGATTAGAAAATGCAAGCAGACATTTTCTCTTTGATCTGAGGATCGAGTTGAAGTAGGCAACAGCCCCCTGAAAATGAGCTGATGGCCTTATTATTTGGCTGACATGCAGATGCGTCCATGTGGTGCAAAATGCTTAATGTCTTAATTGATCACCTTCCTCCCTATCTGTCATCCGGATACCTTTTAGAGCTCCCATAAATGAGGGCGATCTTTCTGGATGGGTGGCATGGTTTGGGTTTTTTAGTTGGTTTTCTCAATATTTTTTTTGTTAATAAAACAACTTTTAGGAAACATTTAAATACTAGCCCCGTGCTAAACTAGGAGCCGTGGATGCTTACATGATGCTACATCCAGGGAGGGGTGGATAGTGGATTTTTTCAAAAAAATACCGATCAAGATAATCTCATGAACCATTTGGAAAGGACTGGGTTGTGGTGGGTTTTTTTTTCCCTCACAGAAAAAGACATTATTTGCCGTGCACGTGGAAAGAAAATCTTTTGATCTGCCTCAATACTAATGCAAATTTTTCCTGCACCTAAAAGATATGGTGGCACAAAAAGGGACCATACGAGTAAATGATGAGCATCCATCTGCTTAAAAGCAAAGGCCAAAACTTAATGTCTTTCAGATTAGAAAGGCAAGAAATTTAAATACGAAATGGGCCTGGAATTTTGCATTAAGCATTCAGGGAGAGATGGAGCTGGAGTGGAACCCGCCGGCCACAGCAGCGTGGCTCCAGCAGAGCTGGCGTGGAGCACAGTGTCACCCCCCCTGAGCACAGGCTGCCTGCACAGGGCAGGAATGTGGCTGTGTGCACCACCCAAGGCGACTTCTCAACCTTTCCTCAGCGGGACCTTTCCATTTCTTAATATTTTCAGGTAGTGCAGAAGCTGAGACCACCTTCAGGGGGCAAATACCCGGGTTTGGTTCTGCCCAGGAGCAATGCTGCTGCATCATCACCATCACATCATCATTCCTCTCAAAGATGATCGACTGTCTTGGTTTGAGGTAAAATGAACCAATTTTTCTATTTTACAATTTTACTTTCTTAGCTAGGCCTCTTCTAACTAACTAAACTCTGAAATTAACAGCACATTGCTCAGAACTCTTTCGTCTTGCAGTAATAAGACCTGATTATCCCAAGAAGTGGGCTGCAGAGAGGCTCTTGCTTACACTTATTGCTGGAACAGCCAAACCAACAGGTGACCCAAAACTAACCAGCGGGGGTATTCCATCCCATCTCCATCATGCCCCCTGTAGAAGCTGAAGGATCAAAGGGTCAACTCTCCTTTTTCGATGGCCAATGTCCAAGGAGGACCCTGTCTGTTCGTCTGCCTTTGATCCCAATCCGACCAGGTTGCCCAGGGAGGCGGTTGAGACCCCTTCCCTGGAGATATTCCAGGTGAGGCTGGATGAGGCCCTGGGCAACCTGGGCTAGTTGGGGGTGTCCCTGAGACTGCGGGGAGGTGGGACTAGATGGCCTTTGGAGGTCCCTTCTGCTTTGGACAATTCTATGATTCTATGATTTCAGAAACCTGTATCACAGAGCTGCCTCGTTATCGTGAGCTAAAACCAGCTTCCTCCTTGAAAGGCTGTCCACACCCTGACAGGTAGGAAAGGCACCGCAGTTCACTGTGGGATCACCCTTTCTGCTCTGGAGCACACCCTTTCCACCCTCCCAACCTATTGTTCCTGCTGCCTGAACACCAACTCTGTCAGTAGCTGTAGACACCCCAGGGCACTTCCAGCCACGGAGCTCCAAGTGCTTCACTTAAGCTTATTATGCTGTCGAAACATGATAAATCCAAGACAGAAATAAGCCACTTTTTAAGCTGAGTAAGACCACCTGAGCAGGACCTTGCAGCGATGCCATTTGTTGGCATGACTAGAAGAAATTAAAAGTCCGTTCAGGCGGCTGCAACACCCAGGAGTCGGCAGCGCCGCGTGCCCAACCCGCGCCACGCTGCAGGCAGCAGCATCGACATTCACCCCCTCCTCCTCTGCTCCTCAGCCGGGCCCGCACCTGCAGAAACGTCACTTCAGAAAATCCAAGGGAAAAAACCATCCTCAGTCCATCAGCCAGCAGAGAGAAGCGACGAGAGGTAAAGCCTAGAGAGAATTTTACGTGGTGCAAGCAGCTCCTGGGTCTGGCCGAAGGTTATTTATACCTTCACCAAGCCACAGCCCTTGGTGGTGTCGGGGCTGACACCACACGTGTGTTTAAAAGCAAGACTTTGCAAATTATTCACTCTATTACTGCCCTTTCAGCCTGCATATCTGATCCTCTTCTACACAGCTCTGGCCACAGAAGGAAAAAAAAAAAAAAAAAGGGTTAGAGCTGCTCTCTGGTCCCATAAAAGTTAAAAATATTAAGGAAAAGGAAAAGGCTCACAATCAAGGCAGAAAGCAAAAGTTCATGGAAGGATTTTATAGCCATTTTTAAATTTTCTTCAATGGAAACGACAGCAAACATTAACCACTTTGGTGTTAAAATAAATTAATAGAAAAACCAATTTAATTTAAAAAAAAAAAATCATGGAAGAATTTTAATGAAAACCCAGATTTCAGTGAATTCCCTTAAAAAGAGGAAATCCACCAAGATTTCCTATTTCCAGCATTTATTTCCTACAAGCCATTTTCACCCCAGCATTTCCCAAACAAACCCATAAATATTTAGGGAAAAAAGAGAAAGAGAGTGAGAGAGAGCCAGCTCTAAACGGTCTCTCCCCTACTCCTCGAGCTTCTTGGGGCAAGCAGGAGAAAGTCAGCAGTTGTCACTGAACAGCATCCGGGAAGAAAACCTCATTTCACTTATTGTAGGAGCAAAATGCCTGAAATAAACACACAAAATGCCTCCCTAGCCCTTCCTTTTTCCCAGGACCCTCTCCACTCTCCAAACACACCATAACCTCTCCCCCCAAA
>VZRU01005158.1:0-73192 GCA_013398155.1 Pedionomus torquatus | reverse complement strand
TCTTTTGTATGGGGTCAACTGCTCTCGGTGTTGCACCACACGCAGATTAAACCGGGCCTAAACCGGTCAACAAAACGCATCTTCAGGACAAAACCAGCCCTTGTCGGAGAATCATCTGTGTTTTTTTGAGGCACGTCTCCCCCCTTCCCCCCAGCTCCCCAGTATGTGGCAACACCGACTCCTGCTCCTTGAAGATCCCCGAGCCTGGCACAGCAGCTCCTCTGTCTTGCAACCTCCCTTTCCCCCCCGTCCCCGTTACAAGGGCCGCCCCCGCTGTTCCACAACCACNGTTCGACAACCACAAATTGACGCACCGAAAGCTTGTGACTTGCCCAGCATCCTTTAGGGAAGCTGCTCTGCGGTCAGTGGGGGGATGCAGGCTGTGCATTTGCAGCGTGCCAGCAGCCCCTGGCAGTTTCTCCCCTGGACTCTCTCTCCCAGTGTGTAAGAGCCATGAGGTAGGTTACTCAGACTTGAAAATGGAGGACGGTAGTGGTAACCAGCCTGTTGTTTGGTGGAGTAAGTCTCAGCGATGTTTCCTGGAATGGTGGTGCTGAAAGTGATGTTTTGCTTGGCTTAGCTGCTGGTGCAGAGAAGGAAACATCTTCAGTACTAGCTTTGGGGTACCCGCTACTCATAACCATTGTCAGTTACAGCTTTTTTTTTTTCTTTTTTTTTTAAATGTAGAGAAGTATTTTGTTCTTTTCAGCATTATGTCTGTTAGCTGTACTAGGAAAGGATCGTCTTCGCTGCCCCTAAAACTGAAGGTGGGGAATGGCTATGCCCCATGTTTGGGAGAGAAGGCTTTAGGATGTGAGAGATTTGCAGGAACAGCACTGACATTTTGATCTGAGCTATCAAAAAGGCACTCTCATCCTAGACGAAGTAACTAAGTCCCTTTCTTTGTGTCTTTCTCTGCCCCACCCCACCCCCTTTTTTTGTTGTTGTTGTTCTCCCCTCTTCCTGGTGGCAGAGGAAATCTCTTTTCTTCAAACTTGGAGTAAGAATTGGTAGTATGGAATGTTTGCTCTTGATTGCCATCTTAAATTAATTCACTAAGCCTTGCTCAAAGGCTAGGACCCTATTTGTTCTTTGTGATTTAAAAATCCCCTATAAACCTTTTATTGTTAGTTGAAACTGATTTATGAGGTCCTGACCTAGGAATATGCTACTGTGGCAGTATTTTCTGTGTTGTACACCGTTTTCCCCTATGTTTCTGAGCGAGCATTGCCTTTGTAGTAAACTCACTTGGTGCTTTGCCTGTGTCTTGCTTAGTGTGAAAAACACTTTTCAGCTATGTCTGCTATATCTGTTATTCCTTGCTTATTATGTGCAAGAAAATTTAAATAAATATGGGTATTTGCAATCAAGATCACTTTGATAAAGATACAAAGGCCACCTGAGGTAACGTGGGGAGGGGAGCAGCATTAAGCAGTAATTTATTTTGTAAGATCCAGATGTGCACAATAGATATCAATACCCGTCCAGACATCCCCAGGGCGATGGTAGTCTGTCCAGCGTGTTCAGACCTGGAGGAGGAATTCTAAAGCAGCAGCACTGGCAACAGAGAAAGTCTGCAAGCTGCCGTCACAGGAAGGTAATTATTAATAGGAACAAGTCTGTATAATAACAATGCAAAGAGAGTGAAAGCATTTACGTGCTTGCCGTGGAAAGATTAACTAGTGTACATTGCACTAGCCCATAGCTGCACACGTGAAATACAGTTCTTGCGTTCCAGTTCTTTCTTAGTCCGGTGTTCTGTCACCTCAGACCAGCCTCTTCTGTAGCAGTAGGTGGTATGGAGATATCTCAGCTGTACATCCTGCGTACAGACAGCTTTCTTGACTGTGTGCCTGGAAAGGGAGAAAAAAGCTAATGCTGTTGGTGATATGCTTGCAATAGGTCCTGCTAGTGACAGGGGGATAAGAAAATGAAGGCTGGCAGAGAGAAGGCTACATGCATGCCCGTGGTCAAAAGCATTTGTGACCATGTGTGTTGTGGTTTGGTGCAGTTCCATAAGTGACTGTGGTGAAACTTCCCACCTTGAAGCTAGATCTTTTCATTTCTCCAGGTCTTCGCATCCCTTCTGTGCATTGAGGTCCTCTTCAAAGTCTGTTGAAGCTGGTGGGAGTAAGTGGATTTTGAATCGGATCCTGTGCCACTGACTGAGTTTCTTTTTCCCCTTGTGTTTTCTGATGGCACCGACTGCTGTGTCAGTTTCTCCTTTTGCTGCGTACCAGCGGGCTGGCTTGGGATGTCTTGCAGGCAGTGTTAACTCAGTACCTCAGCCCAGAGTCTCCCTTTACTTTTCCTGCATCTCCAAGAGCCAGAGGGGAGTCCTGATAGAGGTACATGAGCACTGTGATTACTGAGGATCAGTTAGTGTCCTGAGGCTTAAAGGATTTAATCAGTGTGGGGCTAGTGATGGATACTTTACTGAGAAATAGTTTGAGTCACAAATGATATCATGGGGAACTCGGTAAACTAGATTTTTAACTGGATGCAGACAAAAATGAGTTTCAGAGTTAGTGTTTTACCGAATACTGAACTCTGAAGGTTTTTAGTTTGTTTTCAGAAAAGCAATCTGTATCTACCAATTAGCTCATAAAAATGCTTTAGATCCTAGATCCTTAAATTTGTGCTAACACAGTTAGCAGTACTTATGTTATTCTCAAATGTTACTATATAAAGTGGAAAGAACGGAACAAGTTATTTCAGTTTCTGCTGTTTGAATTTCTCGTTTCTCACTATTATTGAAACTAGACTACACAGTTATTCTTTTGTTTTGGTTTGGTTGTGTTTTTTTTTTTTTTCTATTTTATTTATTTGTTGTCTCTTGGTGGTGGGAAGATAATATCCTACCATGAAAAAAAGAAAGCTATTGATGTACAGAGAAGAAAGGAAGCAATTTTCCCAAGAAACCTTACACTTAGATAAAGCTTTGTGTGTGCTTTTGCATAACTGACATTTTAAACTTTTTTTTTTTTTAATAACAAGCAGTGAGAAGTCTGTGGACTTCATCGTGCAAGGACTTGTGCACGTGACTCATTTTCCACACATATAGTCTCATGAGTATGCACACATGCATGAGACACTCTGGCGTCAAAGTAAAGGTACTTGATCTTGAAAGTGCTTATTCTTGGCTGTAATGCTGAGATGCTGTGGGCCTACACCTGTAAGTACTTTCTAGACAAGGGCTGAAATATGGAGAATGATGTTTTTGTGAAATGCAGTTTTCTAGCTGCTACCAGCATTGTATTTGTAAAAGCCATTGTAACTGGTGTTTCAAAGCTGTTCAGTTCCTCTTACCTTGCTAGAACACAGCTCAAAGTCTTCTCAAAGTTTGACTTGTTTGCGTTGGGGATGGGTTTGGCTCGAGATCTTTTGATGTAAGCAAATTGAGTACAATTTTCTTTTAACCATATAACAAAGAATAGGTACTGATTGCTTGCCAGACAATTTTTCCCTTCAGAGATTCCAAACAAATTTAGGAAGGAACAAAGCCAGCATTTCTAGTGTTTAACTTCTTGAGAATCATCCTGGGTTTTGGCATGTTGAAAAGGAAAGTGTGTCACAAGTCCAGTTGGCACTTTCTAATACCATCAGTAATACTAATTTCCACATCATTAATTTTAACTGACACTGCTTCAATCTTTCTTTTGCCACAAGTTTCTTTAATTAAAAGAACTGAAGCTCTCTTCACTTATTTCTATGGTCACTTCAGCTGTATACTTCGAGACTTGCAAAACCAGGTCCCCATTCGGGAAATAGATAGGAAGAGAAATTCAAAGACCTTCATGTAGCAGCTGCCAGAATGCTCAGGGAGATGCTCCTGAAGGAGGAAGCTTGTTTTCTGGGAATCAAGCCAACGAAATGCCACTTCAGCCCAAGACTTAAGAGGCAAGCAGTAGTATGTGAAGAGTATAGCTGCACCGAGTACCTGTTTGCCGGCGCTGTTTTGTAAGACATAACTTACCTTTTCTTCTTCTTTCTCTTCAAGAATAAGTCAGGAGATGAAAGCACGTTATTCATCTAGTCTCAAAACTGTTGCTACCCACAATTTTCCTTCTTTCCAGTTGAGCTTTTTCCTCAGAAGTGATTTGTTCTAGGACTGAAGTAGTTGTGATATTCAAGACTTCAGAAACAATCATGGTGCAAAATACAGTTGCCCTTAGAGGAGGAGGGAAGTTATTAGTTGCTTTTTTTTTTTTTATTTTTTTTATTTTCAGAGACTCTTTTCTTGGTGAAAGTAACGCTGATGAAGGAGCAGAAAAAAGCAGACTGAAAGTGTGTGGCAGCCAGCAGTGGGTGAGGGTAGCAATCACCTTTATTCACCATTGTCCTGCATTTTGTACTGTATGATCAATAGAAAAAGAAATGGTCCAGTTCTTGTAACCTGCCTTGCTCCTTGTTAGTGTTAGAACCCTTTCCATAGGTCTTTTTGTTAAAAGGCATTTTGGGTATTCTGTTTTATGAAAATCTCCTTTGAAGACAGGGAAAATGCAGTGGAAGAATCCTGGTGTTACCTTTTCCTATCGAACATCTCTTCAAACTGTTTGCTGTGTGTTTAAATTTGAAAAAAAGTCCACAGTTCCCAAACTGGAGTTTTAAAATACCTTTCTATGCACTTAGGGTTTATCTGCCTGAGTCATGACTCCTGATGATTTCCCCTGTATGTGGAGGCCTTGGGTGGGGCTGCTTAAATGCAGATGTCTGTTGCTGGTTTAGATGTCTTCTCTGTGACAGTCGCACGGAACTGGTAAAAACAATAAGACCTACAGCAAACAGCGTCCTGGAGCATCTGCTGGAGGCTGGTGATGCTCTAGACGGACCCTTCCCTAGATTCATTATGTTGAGATACACACAGAAAGGAAAAAAGCAAACATAAAGGCTCTTTATAGCCCTTGCAGTAAAGCAGGCTCCTACCCGTCCCTGAACAACCTAACAGCTACAAAGCCACAGCCAAGATGCAGGGCTTTGCTTTTTCTCCCTTGGACTTCATTCTTTATAAGTCAGCACTAAGATAAGTTACCCTATAAAAGGTGTTCCTCATTGCCCTTGAGTTCTGCAGAGGCCAAGGCTGCTGCGCCTCTGGTATTTTCAAGTCTGGCCAATGCCACAGATACCAACATGCCCTCTAAAAGCACTGTTGTTTCTTTGGGTGGACTTTGAAGCAATTCATTCTTGCTGCAATGATTTTCCAACTTGGTATCATAGCTCTAAGGACAAGAAAGTGCATGGCATGTGTATATGAATGTGATATCTGAATATCTATCTGTTCTTCAGACATCGCAGGATAGGAAGGAAAGAAAATTTATGCACTTCCAGCTGGTGTGATAACTTGTATAAAGAACACCCATGCCTGGAATATCCCTAGTGCAGGCTTACTGAAGCTGTGTGTGCTAGAGATGGGGGCAGTTCTATAATCTTCCTGTACCTTAAAGTCAAAAGAAAAGCTGGTTAACCCCAGGAAGATCTTTCATATACCTTAATGTGTACATAAACAAAGTTGACTTTGTCGTATTTTGTCAACAGAAAGTACAGTTTGTCTATCTCAAATACAGTGATTAAAGAACCACGCTTACACAACACTGATTAGATAATCATTGAAAATAACCTTTAACTTCAAAAGCTTCCTCTGTGAAAATTAATATTTTATACAGAAATATTATGTAATAGACATTTTGTCACCATTGCAGTCCTGCACAGAGGAAGACGTTCCTAAGATGATGCTGTTTGGATTCTTCAGTATAAATTTGTCCACTAAACCAATGCAACTGTCAATGAATGATTAAAAAAGAGTCCACCTTGCATATTTGTACATAGTCCTTCATGATGGTTGGATAGATGATCTTAAAGGTCCCTTCCAAACTAGACGATTCTATAATTCTGTGTACAGATTGTGGAGAGGGAGGATAGGAATTATTTTGTTCTGTCTCAGTGTTAAAACTTGAGTGACAAGTATGAAAGGTAGTGCATTAGCTTGCCTTGTTTTCAAGCACCACTATGGTTACAAACACTTTCCACATGCATTAGCAATTGCCTTCATCAGAGATGCACAGAGGAACCAGACTTCACGCTTAATCTGACTGGTGTTTAAAAATACAAACTGAGAAGTCTACGTATAGGGTTCCTATCAACGGCTGCCATACAGAAATTTCATGAACTTGCTTTCTGTTTAATTAAATTAAGAAATAAAGCCCAAGCTACCAAGCTTAGAAGAGGAACTGACAAAAGGGAAATGAAACTTTTCATGTATTTGAGTGTGGTTTTTATTATTTTTTTTTAAATAATGTTTGCTGGTTTATAACACATACTAAATTTCTTTGCTGTTTTATCTCATTGATGTTGTTTGCAGATAGAAAGGGAAGACTGTCTTTTCTCCCTTTTTTGCTCTTTTCCTTTCCTATCCCTCTGACCAGAAATTTGTTGGCTCTTGAAAAGAGGAAGTGGAGGAATGCAGATACACAAATGCTCGTTGGTGCTGTAGAAACGGAGTTTGGTCAGTGCTAGCACCCCAACGGAAAGTGTGTAGGGAAGTGGCTGACAAGAGAATAACGGGAGAAGAGTTGCTCTTGGAAAAAAAGAGTGGACTGAAAATGAGACAGAATTGTACTAATAATAAATCAGGAAAATGAAAAATGCAGTGGTTTGGACAAGCCTGTATTTCCAGTGGTTAAATTTTGTGGTTACGCTTTGTTTATTTTTAGTGTAATTTGATTAAGGATATACCTAGATTGAAAGGTGAATTTAAAAGTGCCCTTATTAGCATCAATCAGTATAACCAAAACAGAGTTTAAAGAAGTAAACTGCTAGGGACAGTGACAGGAGAACAAAAATAGTAAAGGATGGAATAAAGCCAGAAAATAAAAAAAAATAAAAACATGAGAAGTGTGTAAAAATACAAAAGAAAATAGCAGCAGTGTGGCAAAGGAAAGGAGATACAATTGTTGAGATAAATGTGAGTAAACATAGAAGAAAATCTTAAAGTGTGATGTTGAATGTATTATTCTGCATGTGAAAAGTGTACAAATTCTGTTTGTTTGACCGAGGGAGTCTTTTCTCCAGAAACAGGACTTTCGTGCTCGCAGCTGAATTGCCAAGTTCTCCCAGTTTGCATCAGCTTGAAAACATGCTGCAAAGTAATACCCCTGTGTGGAGATACGTATTCATTACAGCAAACTTAACAGGAACTATAAACTTACAGGGTGAATTACTGCAAGTCTGGTTTTTACTGAATAGTTCTGCACCTGCCTAATTCGTGTTGTAAAATCACAGTCTGTCCACGTTCAGAGCAGCCTGATCACAACCAGTATGCAGCTGGTTGGTGTGCAGTGCACAGAGTGCTGCTCCTTTGCTGTTTTGTTTGTGAAGAGAGGATTGTGGCCCTCCACGCTCTGATAGTTGCTGCTTTTTGTCACCCTAGCCATATTAAGGCTTCTTCAGTGTCTGGTTATTTACCCGCTCTCTCTGCCTGAACTTGTAAGATCTTAGATCTGGGTTGCTATCGGCTAAAGAATGCAATACCAGAGCTACCAGCAGCAGCCCCCTCTCTTACTGCCTGAGGATCGAACAATGCCTTATCTATAGAACTGGGAAAATTTGCCTGCTTGCCCAGCAGAGTTTGATTTGTTAACGTCTTGATTATATTCCTGCCTTCTGCAACAGAAGAAAGCAAGCAGGGAGAAGTTGGTGCACAGCCACTTGCTCACAGAGAGGAGGGGAAGAGGAGGTGGCTGTGGAAGGGAAAGAATTACAGGGAGCTCCTGAAATAAAGGGGGTGTTTGGTGGCATGTGAAAAGCTGCAGCAAGGCCCTAGTATGGACAGAGAACTCGGTAGGAAGCCTCAGTGGCATCCTGTAGGCTCACATGGAGTGGGAGAAATGCCTAAGGTGCTTTTTAAAGGGACTGGCCTCAAGACCAGCTGGAGCAAATTTGAGCTCAGACTGCTGTTGGAAGGGGGAGTCCTGTGCTGCTCACCTGCCTCTGCTGGGCAGGACCCTTCTCCCAAGCACACACCAAGGGGGGGTGCGAGTGCATCTGGGGGCAAGGACTCTTAAACAGCAGGGTGGTCACAAATCAGCTTAAGCCGATTGCAAAACCTCACTGGGAGATAGCAACAAAGTCTGGTATTTATCTGGTTAGGTTACATGTTGCTTTTGATGATACGTTTACAGTAGGTTTTTGTGCTAGTTCGGGATTCTTCTTTTCTCGTGATGGCATGACATTTTTCCTGTGTGGTTTGTTGTTTTTCTTCTGCAGCGACAAGGGAGGAAGATGGCATTTTAACCAAAGTGATTGTCAAATGTCAGCTGTTGCTTGGGTACTTGGAGATACATGTAGAACTGAGAAATGCTGAAATTAAACCTCTAGTGACTGGAAGTACTTTACTTACTTTATTAGTTGGTTTTATTTTCCCCAAGTTCTCTACTTCCCCCAAATACTGTGATTTTCTTCCTTCTCCTTTCTTTATAGAATTCACAATAATTTATGTGTGTCATCCGATTTTTTTTCAATTTTTTTTTTTCACTCTGTTAGCAGTGATTGTTTCCCTGTTAAACAGAACTCCTATTAAGCACAACAGAAACATTTTCCTTGGTGGAAAGGATGTTTGATCAAGTGACTGTACAAATGAAGGCAGCCACGTGTAGGCTACAGTATATAGGACGTGGCATTTGGAGGTTGCATGTGTTATGCCTGAAGTGCCAAGTGCCTGGCTGTGATTCACAGGCAAAAATTGGCACTGGGTGACACCAACACCCAAGTGTAAATGGGGTGTAAGTCTTCCTCTATGCTGAAGGAGCCTGAAAAAAAGAGAAGAATTAGAGGGAATGAGTGCCAAGGGGGCTAGGTTATAAGAGAAATAGTACATGTGCTCCTTATTTAATTTCCTTTGTGCCCATTGTCCCACATACTGACTATAACAGAGTGGGTGTGTATTCTTGTATCAGAGCAGATGTTTCTGTAAGATGTTGCTTTGCTTTAATAAATAGAGTTTGTCACTTCAAAAATGGGGGGGAGCTAACAGAAGAAACATAAAGAGAGAATCCTTCAAATAGAATTTGGAAAAAAATCCAGGAGGATTTCTGTGGGAAGAGCTGAAAGGAAGATGCCTTCACTAGTCTTGGCTCTGCCCAAGCATTTACTTATGCATTGATGGGATTTATATGAGAATTTCTGCTATAGTATCTTTTTTTAAAAAAAAAAACAAAATCAAAATTTAATGTGTGGGGTTTGGTTGTGTGTGTTTTTTTTTTTTGTTTTTGTTTTTGGTTTTTTTTTTTGTTTTTTTTTTTTTTTTTTTTTAAATAATTTGTTTCCCTCCCCCTCTCCTCCATGTATGTTTCAGCTGCTGTGCTCAGTCTGCCTTGGGAAGGGGAGGGTGGTGTTGATGGACCTCAGCAGTCTTTCAGGTTATGATGGAGCTCTTGAAGACAAACTGTCTTGTTCTTCCATGCATTACCAAGTGTGGTGATGCTGTTTGCCTTCTGACACCTTTCCTTGAAGACTGATGCATTTTAGAATCATAAAATGGTTAGAGTTGGAAGGGTTCCAACCCCCCTGCCATGGGCAGAGACACCTCCCACTAGAGCAGGTTGCTCAAAGCCTCATCCAGCCTGGCCATGAACACTTCCAGGGATGGGGCATCCACAGCATTTCTGGGCAACCTTTTCCAGTGTCTCACCACCCTCACAGGAAAGAATTTCTTCCTAATATCCAATCTAAATCTCCCCTCTTCCAGTTTTAAAAAAAAAAAGTATCCCTCCTACTTTGCAGGTGGGAACTTCCTTTGCCTTCTGTTTTCAAAAACTGCGTGTTGCCTTTGGGGTGGCTGCTGAGGAGGGGTTGGAGGGCACAGAGAGCTCTGCTTAGGCCCTTCTTATGTAGGTCCCTGTGAGAAAAGGTTACAGAAACAGTCAAGGTTAGTGGTTCTGTGGCTATGAGAGCATTTTTTGTCAGAGCTCAAGTATGATCCAAAGGTTTGTTCTGAAACCTGCTTGCAATGTATACTTCACAAAGGTCTAGTCAGAGCGTTTTTTCTCTTACGTATTTAAAAAACAGCAGTCTCTGAAAACTGCAGTTCCAGCGATCTATGCTGCAGAAAGGGACTTCGTTCTCCCAAGAGCACCCACACCCCTTTGAAGGAGGAAAAAGAAAGCCCCTGTAATTTGTGTACTTTGTTAAGATGCATATTTTATTTGTGCATTTGGCAGTGTCTTCCCAATCACCTTATTCTGTGTCTCTACCACTAAGAAGAAACCTGGAACAGCAGGTTCCAGCTGACCTTTAAAATGCTCTCAGTGGAAAGCATGACATGGGGCTTGTTCCTGTGGGCTTCTGAGTGCCAGCAGGTGCCAACCCTAAAAAGGCCTCGGCAAATAAATTAAGAGGGAAGTTGTGTGTGAGTTGGTTCATGGGTTTTTGTTGTTGGTTTTTAGGTTTTCTTTCTGCATTTTGGGAGCAGCTCAGGTGGGTGGGTGTACTGTGGTTGGCACTGGGCGCAGACCCTTCTGGCCAAAGCAGCTCTCTGCTGCAGGCACGGCCAGTGAGGAGGCAGCGGTCTGGGGGCCAGTGGCTGGCGTGGAGGATGTAGCCATTTGTCCCTGTCTTTGAGCCCTGCCAGTGGCGTGCCCCTCGTCCTGGCAAGATGCTCGAGTGCCCTGCTGCGCTGGCATGTGGGCATTGCTGGGCAGGCAGCAGCGCTGCCTGGGGCACAGCCAGGGGAGGAGAGGCAGGAGAAGGGCAGCACAGCGGTGGCAGTCAGGCTGCTGCCTGTGTGGAGTCACGCCAGTTGCTAGGGGACCCATTTGGGTTATAAAGCAGCATTGGTCTACATAGCAGCTTTCTTGGTGTTTGTTGATTGGAGGCAATTACTGTGAAATACTTGATTTATAATGAGGCATACTTACTAAGCAGCAAACCAAAATAAATACTTGTGAATTACCTGCTGGAGTCTGGCTGCTCGTTCTGCTGAGTTGTTGCTTTCCGTCTGCGGGCTCTGCCCTGCCCTAGAGCCTCTGAGTCACTGGAGGCAAAGGCAGCCGTGCTGGGGTCTTGGCTGGTGGAAGCGTTGGGCTCAAGAAAGAGCGGGTGAAATCCTGTTTCTTCTCCATTTCGTTCGTCCTGGGGCTAGAGGTGTTTTCTGGGCAGCTCGTTGACTGGAGGTGGGCTGCTTGCCTGGCACACTGCTGTCGTGCAGCAGGTCAGGTGTGATCGCTGTGGCTGTGTGGAGATATCATGGCGCTGGGGTCTAGTCTGGCTTTTGCTGTAGTGTAGGGAAGCAGCAGTGTAGAAATAGCAATATGCTTAGTTGTTTGAAGCAAATGTTAAAGAAAATATGTGGAAAATGGGTAGTTTGAGGGATCCGTGCCCTTCAGGAATAGGATAATTCATTTGGAGTATTTCTGAAATTAATAAAATAAGGATGTGCTCAACCTTCCCAGAGATCAGGCACTGGTGGCAAAAGAATGACTAACGTTTAGCTTCTGTGTCAGAGTGGCATTTCTCTGACTCCCCCCACTAGCATCGTCACTTTATTCGGCCATTTTGATTCACAGCAGTTTGTTTTTGCACAGGAAGTGTCTGTGGTGCTTGTCAAAATGAGAAAGTGACCGTCAGTACCTGGCTTGGTCATCCTGTCACCGGAGTCTTCTGAAGCCAGTGCTCAGCCCAGCTGAAGCCAGAGGAGGAGGAAGAGGGAGAAGCACAGTCTGATCAGGTACTGAGCTGGGAATGGGGAAAGCTAGCTGATGCTGGGTTGAAGTTGTGGATGATCATTGGTTACATAAATAGGCTTCTGTCCCATAAAACCTCTTTCTAACATATGTGATATGATGGTTGCCTGGTAATGACAGCGACATCATCTGTGTGCCTGGCATGGGTGCATGTTATGTGCTTGAGTTCTGGAATAGATCTGAGGTAAACATAAACAAATGCAACCTTGCATTTTCTGGGTATTTGATTTACACTTCTAACGTGCAGTACAGCTCAGTATGTGCTTGCCCATACCTGTATCCAGGCTCCATGTGAGTTTGAAAGAAAGGGCTAGGAATACCCTTAACAAAAGTTTGAATGTTGAAGAGCAATCTGATGTCTTGCAGGAGTTTTTCTTGAGTTCTGTTTCATTCTTAATAGGGAGATATGTGTCAGCTTTCAAGGAGCATAATGTTACGTGGCAGAAATAGAGCACAGAAAGGTAGCAGACTAATTGGGTTTTAAGACAAAACTGTCAGCTTGATAGCTGTATTTTTATTTGCTGAAAATCCCATAACCATTTCTGGAAACTGATATTTAGTCTTGTATTTGCATCTTTCAAATTTTCATACTTTAGAAGACAGGTTCATTTTAATTGTATGGAGAATAAGAGAAGTTCGAGGTTTTGGTTTACTGTACTCAATTATTTTTATTTTTTTTTCTTACATAACTGCACTTTTCAGTTTATGTGGGGCTCCTGCTCTGAGGATGATATAATGAAAAGATTTTGCATATTTTTGTGCACCTTACAGATTCCTTTAAAACATGGGAAAAACACCAAAGTAGGGCTATTTTTTAAAGAACAGAGCTAATGCTTATGTGTGCTTGCACAACGCTTGGGATGGTGGTGGCCTGCAATTCCATTTCTAGAAGGAAGTATTCTTTGAAGAGGCACAGTGTTTTTTACCTCAAGTGATGCTTTCTCTCCAGAAATACAACATCTGTCCCATAGATGGTCTCAATTTATTAGTCACATTTTGATGTTGTTTTTTATTTATCCACTTGGGTGGAAACAGTGGGATATTTTTTAATTATTTTTTTTCTTAGATGATCCCTAATGTTCTAGGGGTAATTTCCAGCTCCGTCTGGTTGTAACTTTCCTTGTATGGTTAAAAAAAGAAAGTCCTTTTCTAGCATGCATTGGGAATCCTTCACTTTCTTTTGTCTTGGGAAATAAGAATCTGCATTTATTTGATTCAACAACCAGCTTCCTGCTTCCCAAGGAAGAGATAGCAGCTCCTTCGCCTGCAAACACCCCTCCTGTGGAGAGTCTTTGTTGGGGAGTTAGAGGAAAGCTAGCAGCTACTAGTGAAATAGCTACATAGCAGGATGAAGAGGGATTATTGAAGCATTACTGGGAAATTCATAGCTGTGTACAAGACCTTATGTACTCAGCAGACAAGCTGACCTAAATTCTGCAGCCAGGCCTTACTGGTTTCTGCATTGATGTGATGTGGCAGTCCGGATAACCTGCAGGATATCTGGGTTTAAGTAACAAAAATAAAACACAAAAAACAAGGGAGTGACAGAAGACTTACACTTGAGTAGAAAAGCAGACAGGGCAGTCTTTGTATTTGTACTGAATCTGTAGTAAACCTTTTTGTTGTTTTCTCACCCTCACTTCTGCATTCTTAATATTGAGTACTTTTCACGTAGGCAGGATGAGCCTGCGTTATAAGGATGCTCATTAGGAAGTGGCAAAGTTGTTTACTCCCAAATGGGAAATACATGAGTGGTTTTAGCCATAAGAGGCTTTTACAGATGGTTTGGAGTTGAGACATGTTTTTAGCAAAGAAATGCAGATACATATCTTATAAGTAGTGAAACAGTTAACCCAACTGACACTTAATCATCTCTTGAGGGGCATGGGATCAGTATCTACTTGACATAAATGGAATGGCGTGCATTTATGTTTTCAGGCAGCCTGTTTCTGAACATTATATTGTACACAAAGCATGACACGCAAATCCAAATAGAAAATGAAATGCCACGTCTGTCAAAGTTGGTCTTCTGACCTGTGTGCAAAACTCTACTGCTGTTACTTCTTGTAGTAGGATTGTAACTTTGCAGTTTAGTTTCTGGTGCCGCGAACCCGGCAGTTACTGCTTCCTCCCTTATAGATGTAAGCTAGCCTGATGCAATGCTCCCCTTTCCCTTCACCCCTCTCCTGTGTCCACACTTCTGTTACTTGGTCTTGCTGCTTCCTCATGAGGTGCCCTGACAGCTACAAGAGGAATTTTTCTGCTGGTGCTGCTTAAGCTGGGTGCTGTGAAAGGAGCAGTTTATGCAGGCAGAAAAAGTTCGCAGCCACTAGAAGGGCTTCTAGTAAAGTAAGACTTTTCCTGGCATAGTTGGGAGACAAGAAAAAAGTAAATCTTGATTTATACAGCTAAATCAGCAAAATGTTACAATTTGGCTGGGGGCTTTTCTGTGCAAGTGTTCTAGTCTGCTTACAGTGATGGAGTGTGTATGTATGTGTATATATATATAATGTATTTGTTTCTGGAAACCTCTCTTGTGGGAGCATAAGCTTTAAGCTCTTTCTTTTTTTTTTTTTATTACCTTTTTTCTTCTTTTAAGGAATTTCTGCAGCTGTAGAATCCCGAAGTGCCAGGGGAAATAGTGATATCCTCAAACATAGCTGGCTTATTTTAGATCACATTTCACTGGTGTGCTTTCGATTTAAGAACTATATGCACATAATAAGTGGCAGTGCTGACCTGCTGGAAGCAAGAATGAAGGGACCCAAGGAAGGGTGGATTTACTTGTTTTTTTGTTGTTTTTTTTTTTTTTTTTTCCATTTCTTGTATCCTGCTTTACTGGCATTTTGGCATGTAACTCCTCTGTGCGATGTGAGACAAGATTCGTTCTGCATGCTAGGCAAATCTGATGGATGTACTTGCCATGCATCAGCTCACTCCATGAGTTAATTACAAAAATGTATTGATACCAAACTTAATGTTAGGAGGTAACCTGGGTCAGATGGCTCTGATCTGTTTGTGGAGTGCCAGGTGTATCTTGCACCAATGGTCATTTGTATTTTGTGTGTCTGAGCTGTGTGAGCTTACGGCAGAGACTGAGTAGCTGGTTCATGAAAATAAATTTTTGACAAAACCAAAATTGCTTTTTGACAACGGTTACCAAAGGGCAGACAGACAAAAGATGGATGTCCTGAAGAGCTGCGTGTTTTGAAGCGTCCCGCAGCCTGTGTGGGAGGGTGTGCTGGCTTCAGACGTGTTGCAAGTGGCAGGTTTTCCTGGACATTTGCCTGCAGATCAACTTCTAACTTAAATACTGAGGTGTGCTCCCGCTGTGTTGCAGGCGCTCCCTGCCAGTCTGCCTGCTCGGGTATTGAGTGGATGCGTTTCAATACCAGAGGCAGTCATTACAAGCTTATTAATTGACAAATAATTTAAATTGATTTTAATTCCTCCCAAGCTGATAAACTTTTTTTTGCTTGCAACAATGTTATTGCCAAGGCTGCCTCAGGGCAGAAGTAAATTTTTCCTTAGGTGTAGATATGGATGTCATTTTGACTACTTCTCTGCAATGAGGAGTTCTGTGTACCTCACTTCAACGTTACAATTTTTACATTGGATTATTTTCTCTTTCTTCCTACCCTCCTAGCAGAATTTTCAGTGTTAATGTCAGATATGCAAACTGGAAAATAGCCCTACTTTGGTGTTTTTCCCATGTTATGTTGCCGGGGCAGGAGACTTGTCCGGTAGTAGTATCAAAAGCCAGTTCCTGCAGCCACGTGTCCGTGAGCCGAGCTGCTTCCAGCCAGCGTCTACCTCCTGCCAGCCCGATACCGACTGCAGCATGAAGTGGGAAGGAGACAGTGCTTTTAGGTGTCCGGCAGTGAACTTGCTGTAGCAGAGAACAATCTGAGCAGGGTCACAATGTGCTCTCTTTAAACCTTCAGTGGACTAATGTCCTTTTGCGTGGTTTTTTTGTGGATTTCTTGCTTTGTGTACCAAGTTCAGTAGGCTGCAGTAATCTTAGCCGTGTGTTTTGTCACAATATGACGTTGTTTTGAAATGTTTGGCTGCTCTCAGTTCTCACCTGGAATCTCAGGAGGTGTGTTTTGGATAGATGGGAAGAGTTTCTCGATACTCTTATCCCTTGTCCTTGGTATGTGATGCTCTCTTGAATAAGGGAGCACCGTCAGAGTTTGCTTGTTCTCTTAGAGACTGCCTGTAAACCACTGGAGCACCAAATCAGCGCAGAGAGGTTCAGTGTCAAAGTATGCACATCCTCATCCATACCTGACTTAGTTCCACAGGGATGTGAAAAAATTTCAACAATCAAGAAACCACAGAAGGCATTGGGTGAGGAAAAGTCTGCCTTTCCAAAACCTGCTTTTCCTTGTGTATATGGGCCTTATGTGTTTTTTGTTAATGCTGGACTTGCACCTCTTGATGGTGAAAAAGATACGCTGTAAGAAGTTGGTGACGTTATCGCCTGGTACTTCAGACAGTAAAGATGGGGGGAGAGAGATTTGCAAGGGGAAAAATGAACAAACAGCTCTTTGTTGCCCAACTATTTTAGTACTGCTGTGGTTTAGCTGTAATATTGCGTTACTCTGTCCACAGCTTTTTATGGGCCTCTTTTAGAAAAATTTTAAATTTAAATAAATAGTGCATTTCTCTAGTCTTGTTTATTATTACAAGTGCGAAGAGTTTACTTGTAGTTATAACATTCCACTGCCTCTGGTGACTGGATATATGAAATCCTGGCCTTTGTTGCTGAGCAATAAACTACCAAACTTTTCACTTATCTGACTTTGCATTTCATAAAGTAGCTCTGGCTCAATGTATTATTGGAAACTGGAAAAATTTTCTGTGCATAGTTAGAATTGATTTGATCAATAAGGCATCAGTCTCTTTCTCATTCACTTAACTCTTTGTGTTCTGGAAGGACCTGGCTCAAAGAAAAAAAAGAGGTTTCTGCTCATAAACTGAATTTGTTACCTTTTGAGGTAGAATGTTTTTCCGGGCAGGCTGAAAAAAATTTTTTATGGACGTTTCAAGTAATTATGTAAGGAACTTTAATGTTTGTTAGCCTTACTGATGTTTGAAACGCTAGGGGGGTTAAAAAAAAAAAACATGAAAAGAAACTTTGTAAAAAAGGAAATCCCCTAAGGTCTCTGCCCCACACCATGTGCTGTTTCAAAGTCCTGCAGTTGCTGAGAACACTGCTCAGGTTTTGGTTTTGTTGGTTTTTGTTTGGGGTTTGGTTGGTTGGTTGTTTTTTTTTCTCAATCTTTTCTGCAGAGGAAGTGTGGTGATTTGGGGCTTTAGAGGCAAAGCTGAACTACCACCACCCCATCCTACTTTCCCAAAAAAAGACAGCCAAAACCCCCAGAGTGTACTAAAGCTACAGTTTGGGTCCAGCCACAGCTTGCAATGGGATCTGGCAGTCCAGCATGTCTTGTCTTCGTGGCAGGTGCTGCTGCTTAGTGACTTGCTTCTTCCTGTAACACTAGGCTGGGATGGTGATAGTGCTGCTGGAGACTGGGGAGTGTGGTAGTTCCTGTGACATGGGGGAGGGCTGTGGAAATAGGGGTGCTGCATGGGATTTTCTTTAGATGCAAGAACAAATGGGCTGTGATAGAGCTAGATGGTCCCATGTTTAATTACCACTTCTTGGTTGATTAGTAATGGCTGTTTTTTCCCAAGTCTGTGTACTGCTTAGTCCCTGGGCAGCAGATGATTGGTGGTGATTTACAGTCAAGATCCACAGCAGTGCCAGTACTTCCTTCTCAGGTGAGGAACAGGGTGGGGAGCTGTGGGGAAGTTCTGCAGGCTGTGGATGAGTGTTTGGGAAGGCAGAGGTGGGTGGTGGTGGAGCAGGGAGGTATCAGAAGGGACAACAGCATGGAGCAAGAAGTGTGGATAATGATATGGGAGCATAATCGGTCCATTCCTCCTCTGGATTGTGCTGTCCTGGTATGAGTATTTAGACTGAGACAGCCTGGGATAACTTGCTGTAGAGTTGGTGAAATAATCAGGTTGCCAAGAACTCTTACCTTCTTATTAAGCATAATTTCAGATTTATGACATATTTGTCCATCTTTAATGCAGCTAATTTAAGATATGCAAATGTTGGGGTTTAGCACTTTGTGGTTTCTCTCTGTATAGCTCATGCAAAATTTTTTGTTTCTCTTGGTTTTGCACCCCTGCTTTTTCAACCAGGGTTCAGTCTGAAGGCAGCAACTGAGAGTCTTCTTTCACTAAAGGGGTATGTCTATGTTGTTGGGGATGGGAAGATGGGAGTTGGAGTTCTTGTCCATATGCATTTACCAAAGCTCATTTCAACAGTCTCTTCTGTCTTTTTTTTATAATAGCTGGAGCTATGCCAACCTAAAAAGCCCAAGACCTGCTTTGCTTTGGCACTCAGCTAGATCCTTATATGTGATATCCTAATGAGGGGTAGAGTTACTTCTGTTTTCCTTGTGTGTTGAATAGCACTTGCATCTTTGGTAGAACTCGGGTTTTTTGCAGTGTCATTGAGTTTCTTTTGCTTGTGTGGGTTGCTCACATAGCTGTGTTAATGGGAAGACAAACACCTGAAATAGAAAAATATGATGAGCTGAGGGCTGCCAAGTATTATGCATATATTTTGTACCTTGCATTCTGAGTCCCTGACCTACTTGAGGCCTCTAGATACTTCTGCAATATAAGCGTTTAGTAATGATAAACTTCAATATCTGGCAGAGGGATTCAGTGTGCAGGAACAACACCTGAAAAAACAACCTTTAGTCCTTTCCCTGAAATGAGCCAGTTCCAAGGTTTCTGTTCTTTTGGGAGGGGCTGGACAGAGTGTTTCCATTCAAGTGTACATTGGTGTGATATTCAGTGGCCAGCACCTTTTTTAATACTTGTCAGCAAAGTAACATCGATAGAGCTGACTTACTTGACCCATTTTTTCCCTGCATGTGTGCTGCAGTAATTCTTTGAGAAATTCCTGCCCCCCTTCCACTGAAATAGTCAATAGACCAGGAAAAGCCCCAGTCACCAATCGCATCTGAATACAACAAAAAAGAACAGAAGACCAGAAAGCCCCCCAGATGGTCCCTAAGCAACAACGAGCTATAATGTAGTCAAGGAGAGAGCTGCTAGCAGCCAAGGGCACTTGTTAAGGTGGAGATGGGTTATGAAAATAATTGATTTTTTTGAATGAGGACAAATGTAGTTGTGTTCCCCAAATAAATGCTCAGGGTGACCATGTTACTTGGTGTTCTTATATTTAATGGCTGCATTTCACAGCTTGTCACAGAAGACCTTGGAACATACTCTCGGCTTTCTGGATAGTCTGATCACAGATGATGGAACTAGGCAGGCTAAAGGCCATGGCATTTTAGAAAGAGATTCTCTTAAAAATAACTCAATGGCCTTTCAGAGTTGGAGATATCCCTGAGATAAACTGTTTCTGATTAGCCTGAGGCCAGGGATATGAGTTGTTCTTACTTTTTAAAAGCACTAAACACGGGCCAAACATGGATAGATGTGTATAGGATTAAAAGGTAGTGTGGATCAGTTCTGTTGAAAATGTTTTCTGAAATTTGAATGGGTTAAACAGTGTTATTGGTGCTCCTTGACACCTTTTATGGAATATCATCTATCATATTAAAACTGTATTTTGAGGGTGGACTTGTTTTCATTCTGTAGAACTGCAGGGCACATAAGGAATGTGCATCTTGTTTTCAGACTAGTCATAAACCAGTCCTCAGGAGCTGACTCACTGCTATTTTGTAAGCAGGGTTTGCCTTCCTTTGATGCGGTTCTGCATTTTTCCGTTCCCTAGCCCATGGTAATTTAGATCTTAAGTGTGCTGGTGTCAGCCTGTGTCCTGCAGTAGTATCTTATGTGCATGGTATGTACTTGGCCTGATTTGATACCAGCAAACGTAATTATTAATTGTTTCATTTCTTTCTGGTTCGGTCTTCATCCAGTTATGGCACAAAGACACTCTCCCCGCTGCTAACATGATCATTAATACACACTTATTAATCATTTTGGATGGTATTGTATTTAGTCTGTTATTGTTGTGCTAACTTATATGGGCTTATTTTCATTTTTTCCTACATAATAAATGAGACTTTCCAGAGTTTCAGATTAAATGACTTGTTCTGCTTGCATTTGAACTGAGCTTCACTATCGGGATGCTATGGTATGGTGGGAATAGGAAAAAATGGACACTGGAAAGAATCAAAGGGAAAGTCATGGCTCTGTATGACTTCAGCATTCAAGTTACAATTCCTAATACGTAGCACACCTTGAATTATGACACTGGATTCCACTATTGACTTTCAAAATCACTTAAGCTTATTCTCATGCCTTAGCAACACTTTATTAATGGCAGGTCAGGTATTTTCCCCTGATCAATAGTAACTTTTTATTACTTCCTTTTACTTGGATCAATTTTTTTTTTTCTTTTTTTCCTGGCAGCTTAGGAGGAGGTCAGGTGCCAGAAATCTGTTGTCATTCTTATGTTTTAACTATTTTTTTTTCTGAAAATAACTGTACCAGTGTGTAAATCAAACTCTTTCAAGAGGCCTGCTACCTGTGATTCTTATTTTTGATAGCTTTGCTAGGTTAAAGTTGGAAGGTCTGATTGTTTTAATTGATGTTGCAAAACTTGTGTGATTAGAAAACTGACAAGAATCATGTGAATATCATGTTACTTCTGCATGATTAAAATTAAAGGCAGCAGTGTGGGCTACCACTAGAAATATTCAGAGGAAAATCATATGGGAGAAACTAGGGGAGAGAACCCAGCAGAGACTTTTTTCCCTGTTCCTTGTGTAATCCACTGTAGCTCCAAGGCTGAACATAGTAAAAGGGAAAAATGGAAACCATTCTCATGGAAAAAGGGTGGAGTGATATCACTTTTCCTGATAGTAGCCAGGAGGCTGTGGAGAGGGGAGAAACAATAGGAAGCTTTTCGTTTCCTGGGTGGAGTTTCATATTGGATGCTGATAAGTGGGAGCTTGATAGATGAAGGCATCGGGCTGGTAGAGAGGCAGCACCTTCCCTGGGAGCTGCTGGACTTCGGTCTGGGTGTTCCTGCAGGAAACTCCACCCCTCTCATCCTCTCTCTGGTACGTTTTCTAAGCCTTGATGTCGTTGTCTTGTTAATGCTGGCAAAAAGTTCCATGTGTGGGAGATATGCAAATGTGCTGTGATGTTCTGATACAATTTTAGCACAGGAAAAGAGCAAGCTCTGTACATGGGTACCTTCAACAGAGCTCCAGTCCTGCAGCCTGGCTTACTTAACAGAGCTGTTCATTCTGAAAAGAGGCTTACATGGATGTGGGCTATAGGACCAAGTTATTAATTTTGTAAGTTTAAAAAGCATCTCCTATTAAGCCATACTTCCACAACACCAAATTCCTTTACAGACAGGGGGAACTGTCTGCATTGAGTGTAAAATAATTGGATTGTTTAATGGCCCGATTATTGAGGATTTCTGATGATGTGAATTCTCTTGTTGCTTACAGTGTGTACCATTACCATTCATTTGCTATGAATGACTGAGGTGGACTTTATTTTCTCTTGGTTCTCTCAGTGTAAAAATTCTAAATGTGGTGTTGCCTTTTTGTGTGTGTGTGATTTTTTTCTTTTTTCTTTTTCCATTTTTTTTCCCCCACGTTCAAAGAGAATATGATCTTTTTGTGGGAAAGAGGAATAAAGCTACTAAAATCCTTTCTCATATGCAGGGTTAAGAATTGCACTCAGGAGGGTAATGCTACAGTGGAATTTGCAGTCTTCTCATAACAATTTAGACTTTGGTAAAGAAAGTAGATGAGTCATTGCAGGGGTTTGATGGCTGAAAAGACTGATTAAAAATTAATTTAAACACAAGAAGCCCTTTCCTCTGTGGCCCAGCTTTCAGCCATTCAAAAGATCATCAGATTCCCACACATAGCTTAGCATTTGAGTACTATGAACATGTTTGTTTTGATGTCTCCCCCTGAACTGCAAATGTTGCTTTTTCTTACATGTTATTTATAGAGATAAACGTCAAATTTGGTTCGAGCATTTTGGTGAGCTAAATGTGCCCATTATTTTGGTATGTTAGAGTTAATTATGCTTCCTTAACTTTTTTTGAGTTGCACTGGTATAGTGGGTGCTTCATGGGTAAAGGTATTCCAATTCTTCAGTGCTTACGGGTTCATTTGCTCTTCTTCAATAGCCATTTATCAGTCAAGGNCAGATCAGGATCAAAGGCAGACAGACAGGCAGAGTCCTCCTTGGATGTCAGCCATTGAAGAAGGGGAGTTGACCTGTTGATCCCTCAGCTTTTATAGGGGGCATGATGCGGATATATACTTATTTCTACAGGCTTAAGCTGAGTGTCTAATGGAGAAGCCTAAGTCCATGGCGCTTTTCTGCCTTTGTGCTGGGATGGTGGTAAAAGTGAAGAATGCTGCAGACTGCAGCGTGATCCTGAGAGGATGGCTGGAAACTGGCCCTTTGAATTTAAATTAGCATCTCTATTTGAGGAGTTTTTCAACTGCAGTAGACTAAAGACCAATTCATGAAAGGCATGGAAGCTTCACTAACCTTTACGATGTAAGTTGATGCCCTCTGAGTACTCCCGTCTGGAGAAAATCTCTGATATGAGGTAGGTTATTGGGGATTCTAGGATTAGAGCCACAAAAAGTGGGGTTTGTCTTTTTATTAATTAAAACCATGTTATGTGAAGTCCTGGGCATTTTTGATACTGAATCTTTAATGCTTAGTTCATGGTGAATATACATCCAGGCATTCGTTTGCTGATGGTGAACAAAAAGGCCACTCTCCAACATTCCTTTGATTTGCTTTTTTTTTAATTTTTTTTTTTTCATTTGTAAGTGTGAAAGATGATGAAATTATGCAATATTACCTTGGGCTGCCGCTATCATTCAATTTAAACCTGAAATATTTCACATTTGCAGTTCAGCAGTTCCCTTGATCATTAAATCCTGAGTTATGGCTAGGCTATAGTCTCCTGACCAAGCTGCTCTAAAAAGATGTCTGTCAGATATTTGGCACGGAGCTGTAGCTACAACCTTCTGGTGTTGGTGTTTGTGACATTGCATTTTGTCAGATACATAGGGTGTAGCAGCTGAACCTTGCACTTCTGAAGGCCACAGTCTGTGAAGAGTTGTCTAAATTTTTCAGCTTGCAGATAGTGATACACTTTGGCCTGCTTTAACCATGAACTTTAATTTACCTTTGTCAGAAGTTAAGATTTAGTTGCATACTGTATAAATTCTTTATAACAGTTACCGTGTGGTGCAGAGTTACCAGGAGTCCAGTTTTTAGATTGGAAAATAGAGTGTGTGGGATGGCTTTGCAAGGACAGCATTGGAGTTAGACTCCAGTTACTTTTGTAAACAGAGTATGTTTCACCCTGGTAATAAAACATTTGCCCTGGCACAAAATATGGAAGGGAAAGCCTTCCTTCTGTTTTCCTTTTAATTTGTGTTAAAAGGACTGGAAGTAGAAAATGTGAGCATGATTAAGACATTTTAGCTGCGGGGAAGGATATGCAATTTTATTTATAAAATCAGACCTCCTCAAATGCTTGTTTTACTCCAGTACAACCTCCTCACGTAAGTGTTGTGTGCGGGATTGCGTGAGTTCACCTGCTGGGCTGTACAGAGAGGACAGGAAAGGGGTTTCCTCTTGAGGGGAACTGGAAAGAAGTGGATGATTTCATGGCTTCAAGTAGATAAAACTTGCTCTGGTGGCTGTATGGGCAGTGGAGTTTGACTAGAAGTGGGAGGGGAGAAGGATATGTGTGACTAGGGTGATGTTTTGCGTTGTGGAAGGAAGAAGCAGGGTCTGGAATTTGTAGTCTGACATTTTTGAATGTGTGAAGTAAGCCAAAGGAAGCTTGTGGGTGTTGGGATATAACTGATTTGCTCCAGTTTGTTGAGTAGGAGTGGACAGAAGGACAGCAAGAAATCACTAGGCTGTGTTTTAACCTAAGAGGTGCAAATTGTGCAACTGCACTAGTGGGAAGGGAATGTCCCAAGGCACCTTGGGCTGCTGTGGGTCCTGGTGTGTGAGTTTGGCAGTGCAGCTGTATTCAGTTCACAATTCCAGAGCTGCTTCTCTCTGGAATCCTGCCATTGGAAACCTCCTAATGCAGGGAAGGCCCTAAACAGAAGTAGTTGCAGTTACATTTGCTTTTCCTGTGGGATCACTGCAAAACCCCTGGACGGATGAGATAGGGGGTCAGAGATGACCTGCATTTCCTCCAGACCTTAGTTTTTCCTACTTGCGGAGTTGCCTGCGGAGGAAGATTTGTGGGTTGAGCAATGGCGCTGTGAGGGGATTCCGTGGCAGAGAGATGGATCTGGCTGTTGAAACATGCCCCAAGGAGCAGGGCTCACCAGGGCAGCTCAGCTCCTTCGCTTGGTCCAGAGTCTGTAAAGCAAGAGTTAACATACACAAAATATGTGGCTAGGCAATGCTTTTACATTAACCTTTGGTAATTTTTGTAACAGTGTATCTCTTGGTAATCACTGCAGAATAGGTGAAAAGGAGATTGTTGTTGGTTTTGCGTATGTGGTTTTGTTGTTGATTTTTTTTTTTTTTTCCTCTCATTTAAGCTGAATTCAAACCAGCCCCAATAGGTTTTCAGGCTTGTCCACCACTTGTCACGTGGTGTCACACCAACTGAGAAATCCTCAGACAATAAGCCTGCTCAGATTTTCTGACACTTGCCTTTCTCCTAGTCTTGTCACAATTCTTCCATCATTTAAACTGACTTGTCTGTACGTTTGCATTATGGAACAGGTAACAAAGCCTGTGACACGTGACTGTCCATGAAAAATAATAGTCTGTAATATTCTTTCAGTTTTCCTAATGGGATCATTTTTCACATGTACACTTGCATTAAGAGCAAGTTGGCCTCTAGTTAATAAATACAGTGCCCTATGGAAATAATGGGTTATTAGGACTCTATGGGTTCCTATGGTGCCCTTAGTGCTGCAGCTTTAATTAGCTAGCCCTGCCTTTGCTTGTGTGCACAGCAGAGTTGTTTACATGTTAGGAATATGCTGGAGGCAAGGAGAAAGGAACAGCTTTAATGTGATGCAGTTTAGATGCTCTGTGGGGGAGGCCTCAGAGCTGTTCATAACAGGATCAAATGTCAATCAGTGTTTCAGAAAGAACAAATTTACTGTTTATGAGACAATTGAAGAAGAGTATATTTCATGCTTTCCAGCCATCTTAAAGCCATCTATTTTTAATCCTGTCTAGGAAAATGTCCCCTTCCTTGGGTTCTTTTGAACCCTGCAGAGTATCAGTGGTGCCTAGTAGAAGCATCTATCCGAACCACTCCTGTTTGCCTCTTGCCTCCAGCTGCTTCTCTGGGCTGCCTTCAGTAAGGAAACAAGTAAGATGCCAGCTTTTCTTTCAAGAAAAGCCTGTTGATCTTGTTGTTGAGGATGCTGCTGGAATGTTGTGGCTGCTATTAAATTTGTTTTAAAGGCAAATCTGGGGATTTACTGGCTGCATAGAATAAAAGAAACAGTTACTCTGACATCAACGCATGAACATGAGAAGATGGTTTCTACCTTATTGCAAGGTGTAAAATCTATAAGGAGAGGACAAAGACTGCGGAAATGGCTAAGAGGACTGGGGAAGAAAACAGCAGAAAACCTCCTTTTCCTCTCTGTCCAGAGCTATTTAATTTTTTGTCAGTGACAGAGAGCTGTGGGATGAGCATAGCTGATCTGTATCTGCAGCAGGCCATGGGTCTCATCTGAAAATGTATCTTTGTGAAAATACAGTGAGAGCCTAGCTGCAGGGGAAGGAGCATCCAAAGTCAAGACACCTCTCTGCCCAATCTGAACCTGCAGTTCCTGTTCCAGACTGCTTTGTGTTGTATTCAGGCGAAGCTTGAAATCGTATGGGCAAAGAGCTGTTGTGTTTCATGTTCGATTATGCCCTGTGTGTCAGCTGTCTGGTGGCAGGCTGGAGTTTGGGAAAGAGCAGCTGGGGGATGCAGCTTGTAGGGAAAGGGAAGGGACGGGGAGAGAATGGAGTGGAGTCTGTCAGAATAAAAGGCTTTTCAAACTAAGGCTAGGTGCCTTTGGAAATGCTTCTCTAAAACAAACCTGGCAAATACACTGTCACAAACTTACCAGAATTCAAGCTTTTCTGATTGTGTGGTTTCTTGCATTCTTCTTCAAATGGTCTGGTGTTGATCCAGCATCCTGATGTGTTGTGCTGTCTGGGCCTGTCTCCCCAGGGAGATATTTTGGACACTTACTCCTCAGTAAATCCTATGTGGTTCTGGAGGTAAGAGCTTGTCTTCACATGCTGTTGAGGAATTATTTGAGTCAACCGAAGGTATGAATTTAAAGTTAATTGCTTCAACTGCCCTACATCTCAGAGAGAATAACTGAGAGTCAATCTGGTTCTGGAAAAGAGCATCTGAAGAGGGTCTCAAGCTGTTTAATCAATCAATTTTCTAATTTGTATGGGTTTTACCTCTTAAAAAGTAATCCAAAGTGCCTTATGCAGACAAAGCCTCAAAGTGGATTATGTTATGTAGGAAGGCTGTTCTTAAGGATTTGGGAGGGTTTATGTGAACGCAGATGTATTACTAGCCTGAAATAGCACTTGTATTTTAAAGTCACTCTGTACTTTCATCTGAATTTAATATTAAAGCAACTCCCTCAGACTCTGCTAACCTTAAGCAGAAATTAGGAGAAGAATGTGAACTGACTTTGTCTTTGCAACAGACCTTTGGAACACTGTTGGGGCATCTTAAAGCTGTCATTAACTGTGACTGCGAGTTTCAGTAGAAACTTCTAGTTCACATATTTAATCTTTTATAGTGAATGGAATGCACTACTTAAGTGGGTAAAGCTACTGATTTCTTGTGAGACTTTCAAAGCTGATGGAGAGGATGGTGAAGGATGTTATGAGCCCTCCCAGCAAAACTTGGACTTTCAGAAAACTAAGATTCTCCCCATCCCATACAAAACTTTTTTTAGATATGTGTGAATTAGAGAACTTCAGCAAAATCTGGGTTGTAGAAAAAGGCTGGAAGTTTTAGTATCTGAGGCTTTTGGCAACCTGCATAGTTATATTTACCTCAAGCCTAAGAGGAGGGGAGAGAGGAATCCAGCACAGGGAGTGTACACTTCAGACTGAACTGTCTGCGCAGATCAGTGTTTTTGAATGTTTGCTGCCTAATTTAATGGAAATTTGTTACAGAAGGTATGGGTAGGGCTCTCCATTTTGTGTTTTAATGTAGTGCTATGGTCTTTTTTCCCCCCTCCTTCACATTTCTTCCAATTTTGCTGTTTTAATAGAAAAGGAATGACTGAACTACTGTATTTTTTCCCTTAGTCAATTAAAGTTGCAGTGGCTGATGTACAGCAAGAACCCAGTTATTTCTTTTTCAGCTACTGGATTTAGACTCTTGCTAAACATCATAAGGAATTTCTACTCTTAATTCATGCAAGTATGTGCTTCAAGAGCCATGTGGGACTCCTGATTATGTGGAAAAGTCCATCATATGTGTTGAATTGCAGAATTACATCTATAGACTGCCACCACCATGCTTCTAAGGATACTTAACAGATCACTGTGTGTGAACAGTTAGCATATTTGTTTAAATAAAGTTGTGAAACTGGAAGACTCTGCAGTTTTTTCCTACTATTGTGGCAATTATAAACCCAAATATTGTGGTTTTCTTGCTGAATACATTGTTTTATTGCCTTGTGAGACACTTGGTCCTAGAGGCTAAATACTGATTCTGTACCAAACTTTGACAGCATGTGCAAATCCAGGTTACAGCATAGATGCTTCCACTTTGGGCAGGTAAGGAATGTTGTGTCTACAGTCAGGCAGTGCAAAGCACACACACACTTTCTTCTCTGCTGGGACCACTGAGGAGCACTGCAGTTTCTACAGTAGTGCCACAGTGGGGTAGGACTGAGGTCATTTTGCCTTGTTCATCAAACAAGCAGCAAATGGCTGTTGTGGAGAAGCTGTTAACCTGGGTGAGGAACAGGGGGATGAGGGGGAGCCTGGCTATGTTCATTGTCCTGTCTGGTTGACTCATCAAATTGGAGAATTCTTAAATGCCTTACCTTTACAATCAAGGAATGGGAGAAATTAATGTAGATCTCTTTTAAAAGGACTTTTGGTGATGTCTAAAATGGCTAATCAGCAAACATACAGGTTTGTTTCCATTTATATGCTTTGCTATGGTTTTTTTGCTTTCGAGGTGCTGAACATCCTGTTGGCATCATGGGAAGTTGTTCAGTGTCCTGAAAATTCAGCCCCTTGCAGTTCAGCTCTTGTTTCAGCTGAGATTGCTACTGTGGACTTTGGTATCTCACAAACGGAAGCTGGTGGTTGCCATGAGACCATCAAGTGTGACCCAGTTCCATACAGGATGGACAAACAGCAGCCCTGAAGAAATTCTATTTAATGCTTCAAAAGAGCTTATCTGGCATCGTGGAGAATTTGATGTACTGTAGGAAGAAAAATGTGAATGGAGAGCAGAGACCTCTATAAGAAGATACTAAATAGCCCAAAGCTGAAATTCTGGTTTAAAGAAAAGAGACAACTACATTAACAGCCCTCTGGCTTCAGGCCATATCTAGAAATTTCAAAGCAAAATACAGTAATCGAGAGGACAATGGGTATGTGAAAATTAGTGCATGTTAGAAGTTAGGAAGTAAGTTAGACAATTAGCTCTGCATTTTCTCTTCAGCTGAAGTATGTTAGGAAATAAATAATTCCAGTTACCAGATGGAGATAATAAAGTAGCTCATGCAAGAAAAGTGTAAATATCTGTTAATACTGGTTTGTATTTGGAAAGGTGGAGAATGTGGTACTATGAATACCATTCCAGCAGAGAATTAAGTCTATCTTAATAAATACAGATTTATTACCTTCTAGCGATACACATGTAAATCAGCAGTGCTATCACCTGATTGTTTTAAGGAGCTTGCTGAAAAGTTTGCACACCTGCAGGCAATTTTCAACAACTGTTGGTATTGAGGGTCTTAAGATTAACTGTAGACAAGGGAAGGGTGGGTCACCGATTTGACCATATTCTAGCTAACTTTACATTAATATTCATCAAAACATCAGAAAACTTAGTTCAGTATTCAATAGATAAAAAATTAGACAAACAAATACCAGTCTGTATCACTTCAAAGGAAATGTGTTATAGCAAACATGGTGACATGCTGGAAACTTAAGTTTTACTTGAGAGAGGGACCTGTGTGAGATGTAGTAAAGCTATGTCTTCTAAAGACACCTGATACAGGGACAGGGATCCAACCTGTCCAACCCTTGCAGTCCCCTACTGCTCTCTTGGCTCCTTCCAAGTGCCACCTTTAGTTCCCTTTCTTGGCAGCAGCAGAGGTCATCAGTTCAAAGTTTGATGTACCCCTTTAGGGCTCATATCCAGACACGTTAGTGGTATGTGGTATTGCAAAAGTAAATGAATTAAGGACTGACTAACTGATGTTTAGAAGTTAGTCACCGGTGGTGAATCATTATCAAATGGGAATGCTTCTAGAAATCTATTCTAAGGATTGAGGTGAGGCCAGATTCCATTGAACCTTTTCATCCAGTACCTGGAGACAAAGACAGGGTCTGTGCTGATACAACTGGCAGGCCATACCATGCTAGGCAGCGGGCTAAACGAGGACAAAGCAGCTTGTGTAGAGTCATCTGGGTATCCTGGTGAGCTGTATCAGTTGCAGCCTTGTATAGTCTGATGCAAGATCCTGGGGTCTGCTGGTGTTGTACTTCAGCATAGTGACAGCATAGGAGCTTGGGGAGAAAACTGCTTGGGGGTACAGTGAGTAACTGTCCTCTTGCAGGGCAGCAAAGGGGCATAAGTTTGGGTATATAAGTAGGAGAGGCAGCGGGCAAAAGAAGGCGAACTGTGTACCATTGGGGTTGTGAGCAGCCTGTTGAAAACAGACTTTTTTTCAAGAAGGTCTAGCAGTGCTTTTTATCAAGGAAATATCTCCAATTTCCCTTATTAACTACTTCCTGACAAAAAGCCTGTTGAGTGAGTTGAGAAAACAGTCAGAGGAGATATTTGAAGGTCGGATGGTGTTCAGCTACCATAAGAAGAACCTGAGAAGCTCATTTTATTTCTGGATCTGTTGTTTCTCAATAGATGAGCAGGGTGACTTGATAACTGGCAGGAAGCACCTTGTGAAGTGCAAGCTGCAGGCTAAAAGCCTGACAGAAGCAGGTGTAACAGAACTGATGGCTGGGGGCCGAGATCAGGCAATTGGAAACGAGATGTACCTTTGTAATGGTCGGAGAGCCAAAGTGGTGGGACAAATAAATGACAAAGGAAAAGTGGTTGATTCCACCCAAAACATTCCCAGGGCTGAAAGCTTTTCTGGAAGTGTTGTGTTAGGCAAACAAAGGTTTGGCTTACAGTTACATGCAGTCCTCTGGGCTAAATACAGGCATAATTGTGTATAGTAGTCCGTGGTGTCCTCCTGGGTTGAGTAATTCATAGATGGGATGTTCCTCATGTGCTGACCAACTGAGCACCAGCTGGCCTCTCTGATAAAAAATATATATACTTTTTGTATGTATACGTATATACATGTATGTGAGGCATATATGTAGGTGGTACCTCTTGGCCTGAGATATGAAGTTCCTCTGCTGCATATTTTGAGAGCAACAGAAGACATTGGAGTCCACAAGTGGTTGCCAAGGTTTCAAAACCATGTATATGGTTCCTCATGTACTCAAACTGGGGAAATGGGTTAATTTCCACTCTGCTTGTGCTAGGAAGTAATTCCTCTCTGCAGGGTGGATTAGTTTGTGTATAGCGCTATCTGAACTCTGCTCTCTTCTCGCTGCAACTGATCTTGCTTACATAGAACCAGTTTTGGAATCTTTGTGCTGTTCTTTTCTTGCATAGTAGCTGCTCAGATTTTTCTTGAAGGTGCATCTGAAGAATTGAAAAAGAAAAGTAGACATGGAGTGAGTTCAGTGGGAGGCTCACAAACAATGAGTTTATAAGCACTGTTTTAGGGGGGTTTTGGGTGGTTGGTTTGTGGGTTTTTTTATTTTTATTTTATAGTGGACAGTTGATCTCTGGAACTCACTGATGCATGATAACATTTTATAAGTAAGAATTAATATAATTCTAGGAAGGGTTAGGCATCTCAGGGAATTACATTATTTAGTCTCATAAATTTAAACCCTCTTGTATTTTTTTGTCACAATGGGGTTTAACATGGTGGGCAAATTGTAATTATTTACTAGGAAACTTGCTGTAACATCTGTTTCTAGCTAGTTTCAACAACAGGAACTAGTGATTCAGAGGTTTGTTTCTAGATTAATTATGAGAAGGAGCGTATTGCTGGCTGCAGGAACACTGAGGGTGTGTGTATGAAGGGGAGGTGGTGATAAAGGGAGAACGCACAGATAAAGGGGGATGTCTCATTGTGCCTCTGATTGCGGGGCATATGTGCTGATACACTAACAGAATACACATGGATCAGGGTAACAAGCTGGTTTTGAGCATTCAACTTTTCAATGGTCACACTTGTACTGTATTCCTCCATTGTATTTAAAGTAATTAATCTGCAGAGAAAATTCGTGGTCTGTATTGGATGATTGATGTCTTCAGAAGCTGAGAGAGGAATGGGAATGGGAGCACCTCCCACCCCCCCCCGAAGTTACATGACGGCCCACACAAGCACACCTACAACTTTGTGTACGACAATTGCATCCAATAGATACCAATGACTTTCTGTCCACTAGTGGGGTGGTATAGCAATAGGTATATTAATTGTGAGGGTTGTTTCTTTGTTGCTTTGTGGTTTTCAAGCACTAGGAGTAGCTGCTCAGCCTTGCTGGCAGTGTCCACCTCAGTATGCGCCTTGAGAGGTCACTTGAAGAGCAGAGAGCTCCTCTATGTTTTGCCACTGTTTGTGTCCACATAGAAACACAAGTATATGCTCAAAGAAAACTAGTCAGCTCCTAGATGTGTCTTGTGATGCATATCTTTGCACTGTCCAAGAGTCTTGGTGGAAAGGAATCTGCAGAAATAGTCTTAAAACAAGAACATCAGAGAAGTAGTAATACAATAAAAGCTTTAAAACTTGAGCAAATACAAAAGACCAAGCATTTTAGCATCTGTCTTTGTAGGTGGGAATGGTTAATTTGTGGTTGTGCTATTTGTGGCCCAAAGATGAAGCTCTGTGCAAGGATAAAAGGATCAGCTCAGCCCTACCTCCTTGGGCTCCCTGTCTAATTTAGTATAGCACTAATCTGGCAAAAAATCAGGTAGGGATACTGGACCTTTGAACAGAGGAAAACACATTGTTAAATTCGTAGGAGCAGTGAATTAGCTCTTAAGAGCTGCACCAAGAAGCACAGTTGATAAGTGTGATATTTTGTGGTTCTTGTATAAATGACATATTTTCCCCTGCGTGTAGTCATTCCAACACAAGTTAAATTCTTTGTTGTAGAAAGAGCTAAATGTTTTGGAATGCTGGGTCTGAAACACAGATGACATACTGCAGCAAAAGACTCCCTTGGGATTTTTTTACGAGATGAATTTTATTTGTTAAATGAGTTTTCGGTAGTTCTTTAGTACATGCTATTGTATTGCTTGTGTGATGTCTTGCAGTGTCACTGGTCTGATCTGGACTGTGATGACTGAATAAATTGCATCGTTTGTGAACTGTGGAAAGACGGCTTGATCTGTAAGACACATTTGTGTATAAGTGCATTTTGTAATGTAATTGTAAATCATAAATTAAAGATGTTCAGTTAATGCCAAATGCGGGTTGTATTCATAGCTCTTGGTGTTCTTGCCCACCCACAGGAGTTCCAAGAGTCAAAGGGGATCACAGAGGAAACTGAAGCTGCTTTTGTACTTTGTTTGGAGGAGGGGAAGAGTAATGAAATAAGTTATGTAGTCTATGACATCTTGAAGATGAAGACTTTTAAGTGGTCTTGGGCTTCTACCAAGGAACATGCTGCTGGCATTTTGGTTTTGTGTACTAGAGGAAAAGGAAACACTGGAAGGCCCTTGGCTTTCATCTATAGAGAAATAACTGCACTTTGCTGCTGTTTTGGCCGTATTGGTTTTTGACATGGCTGTGGTAATTTATAGTTTTATATCCTGTGGGTTTTCAGTGACTTAAATTACTAAGAAGAAATACTTTGTCCTGTGGTGGTTGGTGAGGTGGTGTTACAGTTGGCAGGGAGACCTTGTCTAGGACTTGAAGGAACAGACCTGTGGTCTGTTGTGGCTTTGACAGTGTCAGCTGTCTCAGAGGAGGACTGGAGAAGACTCCAGTAGCTGGCTGTGGTGACGTAACCTGGCTGACTGTTCCTTGCTGACCTTTGCCTTGGACTGTAGAAGTCTAGAGCTCCTAGTTAAAGAGCTTAAATGCAAGTCTAACCTGGAAAGTTTGATTATCTCATGTTAATCTGCTTTTGCTCATTGCTAATAAACTTCTATTTTGGGCCTGCTATAGTGAGGGGGTAGCAGGATCTTTATTCAGATCTCTGTTCTAATTGCAGCTATTCACAAGCAGCAACTCGGAAGCAAGAAATCATTTTATGTAACTGACTATTTTCAAGTTTGCCATCGTGACACGATTTTTTTAAATTTTTCTTTTGTTAACTGAGAGCAGTAAAGATTCCCTAATAAATGAGTCACAATCGCATTATTGCTCATATTTATATAACTTGAGCTCTTGTAGTCTAAGCCTGTTGGCCTTTACCTTCATGAGTGTTTTATTTATTGATGGGGGTTTTGTTTTTGTTTCAAAGCTACTTCACAATTACTCATTTTGTGTGTCATAGAATCATTTAGACCTTTAAGATCATTGAGTCTTGTGGACCTTTAAGATCATTGAGTCTTGTGGACCTTTAAGATCATTGAGTCTTGTGGACCTTTAAGATCATTGAGTCTTGTGGACCTTTAAGATCATTGAGTCTTGTGGACCTTTAAGATCATTGAGTCTTGTGGACCTTTAAGATCATTGAGTCTTGTGGACCTTTAAGATCATTGAGTCTTGTACGTATACAGTGAGTTGTATCTTCTGCCTTTATGGGTGGAAGTAAAGCTTTATTATAACTCGATTCTCTTAATTTGACAAAGCAAGTATCAGAGAACGTGGGAATGTGGCCAATTTAGCAAGTAAGTCTATGCGGAACACTAAGAGATTAACTGTATGTGGAAAGCTCAGCTACGCTCCCCGAGGAAGAGTTCTGATAACTGTAGAGAAATAGTTTTGTGAATTGTACCCACGTGGAAATAGCAAAATTTCCTGCTAATTTATGTGCTTTAATGATATCTTTGTGAAATGACTTTTCAGTTGCACATTAAGGAACAATTCCAACACACTGCTAATGCTTGCAGTTGTTTTTTTGGATGTTTTTATTTAGTGATTTTTCCCATGGTCAAAGTGTGCTAATGTAGAAGATAAAGGAGATTTATTCCCCTTTCTAGCCCACGACACAGACTTAAAGGTTCTTGCTTTTATTACTGGTCAAGCTCAAAACTTCGCCTTCCTCAAACAGTCTTCCGTGCTATACATATGAAATCTGATGCAGTTCAACTGAGTTGTTGGAGTGCAGTATTTTTGGGACAGGATTACACAATGCATAACGCAGTAAGGCTTTGATATAGAATAGGATATTGGACCTTTTATGCAATATAAATATCAAATGCTAGCAATGATCTAACTGATGTTAGTTTCAAAAAATCACTTCTCTGATTTTTGTTTGTTTGTTTTGTTGTTTTTGTTTGTTTGTTTGTTTTTTCTGAATAAGAAGGAACTGTGATCAAGACCTGGGAGCTGAGCCACTACACAGGGAGCATAAAGCATACAGTGCAAGTATTGTGAAAGGTAGTGGCATCTGATGCGTGGCATGATCAGACGGGGATGATGCCTCTAATGAGTCAGGAGTGGCATTGCCATAATGGTCCGTCATGTAAAGAAAATCTGAACCCAACAGTAGCCCTGACACTTATAACAGAGCAGCCTAATAAGCTAGTAGCCCCATTTTGGGACAAGGCTGCAGCTTTCCAATAAGATATCTGACTGCCAGCCAGCTGTTGTACTGGCTCTTCTCTCTCTCGGCTTCAAACTCAAAGTAACAGCCATACCAAGTCTGCTTATGTATGGTGAGCAAGGATCCAAATTCAGCATTTCTGCAAAGGCCTTTTGATCCTCTCGAACGTGAGTGTGGATGTGGCTTACAGCAATTAGCATGTCACCTGCCTTCTTCAAGTCACCATTTTGGGCCTGTCCTGCAAGGTCAATTGGGACATCCACACACTTCGCCAAGCTTTGTAATGGGCTTAGAGAACAGTCCCTCGTTTTAGCTTCCTAAAGAAAGTCTGTTCTTGAGAAGCTGAAACCAGAGAAGACTTAAAGGAATAATTTAATTAAATGTTATCAATCCAAAGTCACTTGGTGGTTTTATATCTAAGGGAAAGGGTTTTTATTGCTAGCGTTTGAGGAATGAACTTGAAGTGGAGATCAGAATTGCTGATTAGCCTAATAGGGAACAAAAACTATGGTAGAGTCCTGGGCCTTGATAACCTTTTCCTTATTTAAAAAAAAAAAAAAATGTACTTGAGGCTAATTTGGCATGCAAAATTATTGGTCAAAGACAGGCTGTTACAAAACATGGTAATAAATTAAATGGATGGTTTTGTTCATGTTTTGGTCTGGCCATGACAAATCCTAAACTCTTAACTGATGGTTTATGGGAATGTAGTCATGTGTATTATTGCTGGACACCCACATGGACAGGCAGTAGTCCAAGTGTGCAGATGAGATAAAAGGAACATGTAAATAAAGTGGTTTGCTAACTGTCCTAACGTTCTTGAGTAGATCCTTGTTAAAATAGCACCAAACTTATGAATAGATCTGGTCTACTGAAAATTACTCGCGTTCATCTATGACGTGGTACAGGTCACTGTGTGGGCAATTTGTGTTTTTTATATTGTGTTGAGTCAACAATTTGAAACGCAAACTGAGAGCTCAAGTAACCCCTGATAGTTGCAGGCTTCCTCCAAGGTCTCCTGTTCCAAGTGAGGTGTGCTTGTGAGCCCGTAGGGCCATGCCAGCTGATCTGAGGAAGCCTCTGCAGCTGAGGAGGTCTCTGCATGCCTGTGAGAGGAAAACACTGTAGCTGCCCTGTCTCTCGCCACTGCACTGGAACTGGTGTTTTCTGGCACTGTTGCAAGATCATTGTTGTTTCAGCTCCACTGTTCCTGTCTCTGTTCCTGTCTCTGTTCCCAGGTATGTGAGTAGGTGATGCCCTGTCCATCGCACTAGAGAAATACTGCTGGAAATGATGTTAAAGTTTACCTTAGGACAAGTCCTGAGTCTCTATCTTGTTCTGCACTGGACATCAGGGCAGCAAGGGAGGCTGGATTACGCCTCTTTCTGAAAGCCTTGTGTTCTGCTTGGTGGAAGGCACAGTGAGAGCCAAGACTCTGAAATCAGTGATGATGTACTTGCACATGCTCGGACTTTCTGTTCCCTCCCCCCCCCCTTTTTTTTTTTTTTTAAATCTTGGCATGCTAGTAGAAGGGCTAGAAGGTGATTTAGAAGAAAAGGACCCTTCTCCCAGGTCAGTATGATGCCAGTGCTGTGTCCTGAACTTGCCTTGCTGTTTACCTGTGCTAGCACAGAACCTCCTTGGGACCCAACTGGGGCCTACTGGAGGATGTCAAAATTACCTGGTTTGGCTGTGTATTGAAACAATGGCAACAAGGAAGCTGGACTGGTTTGTTTGCCTCCAGTTAGAGGGCAACTCTCCTTTGTAGCAGCTGGGGAGCAGCTGTTGCATGTGATGAGTAACTTGCCAAAACAAGCTCAAATGGTGAGCACCTGGGGTAAGGAGAAGTATTGCCTGCAGAATAAAAGCTGCCTCTGGACCGATTTTCCCATTTGGCCATTCAAGCAGATAAACATGTTGGCTGTAAAAGTCAGACAGACAGGGACATGGTGCGTGGCTGCCAAAAACGTTGTCAGTGCATGGGAAGGTGGTAGTAATCACAGCAAGGTGATAAGCGCTGGAGCAGGAGTGACATCTGTCAGTAGATGAGAATGAATAAAATATCTCCTCTCCAAATTTTTTTTGTTGCTGTTTGAGCTGAAGCAAAGTACACACTCAGAAAGCTTCACTATCTGTTTTACTGGTAAGGTGGGTTTCAGGAGCTGTTATGTTTAGTCCCTTAATTTTGACTTTAGCATCATCCTCAAACCAGCGGAAAGGAGTATGGCAAAGTATATAGGAGTGCTGTAACTGTAGACGGATTTATCTGGATGTAATATTAAGCCTGTTCAAGGACAGCAGTGTTTTAAAATGTATGTTTGATTACACTTTTAATCATGCTGCTATCCTGCTTTTTCTGTCTTTTTCTGGAAGCCTGATGGTTTTTGTTTTCTTGCTTTCAATTTTACAGCCATGAACATACTTGTCATTGCCTAACAAATAATCACTTTTGGATTGTAAGCCTTCGGGGGCAAGGGTTGTCTGCCTGCTCCCTGCTGGAGAGCCCTCAGTGCAGAGGTTGTAACTCCAGCTGGAGCGTTTGGGTCAAATCAAAATATAAATTTAGCAATAGTAAATATTTAAATTGGAGGCTGTATGGATCTGTTGGTGTGATGAATGGCAGCAAGCAACACAACTGAGCCTTTTAGCAGAGCTACAAGCTTGCTTGTTAGAGCAGGAATGCTGCAGTCTCAGGGAAGACAAGAAGTCTGTGGAATCTCTTTCTATTCTTAAAGCCACGTTTTGAATGGGGGTTTGAGAAAATACAGCGTAAAAAGAAAGGAGGTGATCTGAACTCATCAGCAGAACTTCAACAGGCTCCAAAATATGTGCTGCAGTGTAATTCCTTTTCATGCTTAAGCACTAAGATTGGAGTACACACCCTGAAACAAACAATTATGGGACTAGATGGACTAAGAAATAGCCTACCTCTTACAGAAAGCAGCTTAAGTTTAGAAGAGGAAAAAGAAATATAGTTAACTTAAATCCCTTTGAGGATAAATGCTTCAGCTGCGGGCATTTTTCCTGGCATGAAACCACTGGAGATTCAGTTATTGGAAGCTTGGCAGGAATGCGGTAACATTAATAAGTCATCCTTCATCTGTTGATCAGAGTTTTATGTGAGAAATTATTGTTGTTATCCATCTGGCAGGACATCTGAAGTACAGAAGATCTCTTTGCTTGCTGAAGAGCAGGTAGGGTTGGGAGCAGGTTATTTGTTGCCCTGTGTCTACCCAGGGCTGGGGGAGACGGGACGGTGGGAGGGGTGTCGGAGGCTGTTTAGCAGTTATCTGGAGTAGTTTCAGTGACATGGCTTTACAGCTAGTTCTCGGCTTGAGTGAGGAAGTCTACCCTTGTCCCTGGGGAAAGAAGCTGTGTGACATTTAAGTAGGAACATAGTTTGACTATTGTTCCATAAAGAGTTGGAGGGACTGTGTATTTGAAAACTGAAGATGCAGCCAGCCCGCTTAATGAGCTGTAAACTTGTCATTTTTTTTTATTTTTTTTTAATCCAGACAGCTGTATGTTGGCATAGTAGGTAAGAGAAAAAGTGGACTTAATGTGTGCTTTCTCATATCCTGGTTCTCAGCTGAACTTAATGTACCTTCCTAATGCTGTGGAAGAGATCTTGGCAGAAATGTGGGATCTCTGATGTGCGAGTAGAAGGCTGGTGTTTACATGTAGCTTCTTGTATCGCTGGGTGCTTTTCGGTGTGTTTTTTCTTCTGTGTGTGTGTTAATTTCCTTTTGTTGTTTTAATTTTTTAATTTGTGTGACTTTTCCTAGATCTCTCTTGGCTAATAGATGTAATGAAAGTATCACTGCAGGTACCTGAAATACAGTAATTCATACGTGTGCAAATCTTATCTGTGAAACTTCTGTTTAATATGTAACCCAGTGAGAGGCACAGTGTTTGCTGTTCTGTCTGAAGAGATGAAGCAGCTTAGGAAGGGAACAATGGAGCCTGTTCTTTAGTTAAAGGAACTTCTTGTCTGCTCTTGGCTCTAGATCTCTATGAGGATGCTGTAAATGTTCCAGTGCAAGGTCAGTGGAACACGTACGCTAAAAAATAAAAAGAAGGAAAGTATTAGTTGAAAATAACTTAATTTAGTTACTCAGTAAACCTGTGTCCATTCTGATAGGAATACAGTTTAGAAATTAAGTAAACCTAGACTTTAGTACCATGAGTTAAGGTGGAAGGTCATTATGCCCTTAAGAGGGACTATTAAAACCTACAGCAATGTGAACGTCAGTGACACATTTCTTTTTCAGTAGACACTCCTTCCTATTCTTCAGGTATGTTTATGGTGAGTAGCTAAAGGTACTAATATATCCTGTAATAAGATTTGTATCTTCACAGTTCTGTGGCTTAAAATCACCAAACTAGCAGCGCTATGCCAAGTTAAATTTCTTACTGCTTTTGAAGTTGCCCCAGTTCCAAGTGAATCCAGAACAAGATGAGACAGAGACTGGCAGCGTGTGGCTGCAGATCAGAAAGGAGTATTTTCCAAAGGCATTGCATGAGTCACTGAATGCCATATCTCTACCTGAGATCAAGCTATTTCATATAACAGGCTTTGTACCCATGTGGACTTATTTATGTAAATACAGATTTAAAAGAAAATATATTTTTTTAAATTTTTTCCCGTTTTATCTTCCAATCCTTTTGATTACTCTTTAAAAGTTATATCACTGGTTGTTTTTTTTAGTGATAAGAAGCAGCCTCTAGGGACTGGAGTTCCCAGATGTGCTTTTATTTTGGTGCAGCTTGCTTTTGCATCTTGATAAATTCCAAGAGTGCTCTGGTCAGCAGAAGCACCAGATGTTTACTGCATGTTCCTATACTTCTGATAGCAGTCATGAAAACACTGCAGAAACATCCCTGGCTAAAAGATACGGGAAGAGCAGATTTTGAAATGGCAAAGGGATTAAATGTTTAACATTTGAGTACAAGCAGCTATTAGAGTTTATTGGATGGTGTTAACTTTTAATTGCATTGAATGTCCATGTCAGCACAGGCAAATCAACTGCAGTACTTCAGTTGTGTCTGTAGTTCAGTAAAAGTGCTTAGTGTTAAACTGAGGGTCTTGCACACACAAGTTAGGCTGTATTTTCAAGATTACTGCTTTGGGTATGTTTTAGGAATTCTGTGAAATAAAGATACAAAATGTCCACTCACTGTTTTTACTCTAGCCTGGCTAGATAAAACAAAATCATAGAATCATAGAATGGTTAGAGTTGGAAGGGACCTTAAAGATCTTCAGCTTCCAATCCCCCTGCCATGGACAGGGACATCTCCCACTAGTGCAGGTTGCTCAAAGCCCCATCCAGCCTGGCCTTAAACACCTCCAGGGATGGGGCATCCACAGCTTCTCTGGGCAACCTGTTCCAGTGCCTCACCACCCTCGCAGGAAAAAAATTCTTCTTAATATCCAATCTAAATCTCCCCTCTTCCAATTTAAAACCATTACCCCTTGTCCTGTCACTACACTTCCTGACAGAGTCCCTTTCCAGGTCTCCTTTAGGCTCCCTTCAGATTCTGGAAGGCTGCTATAAGGTTTCCCTGGAGCCTTCTCTTCTCCAGGCCGAATAGCCCCAGCTCTCTCANAATCTCCCCTCTTCCAATTTAAAACCATTGCCCCTTGTCCTGTCACTACACTTCCTGACAGAGTCCCTTTCCAGGTCTCCTTTAGGCTCCCTTCAGATTCTGGAAGGCTGCTATAAGGTTTCCCTGGAGCCTTCTCTTCTCCAGGCCGAATAGCCCCAGCTCTCTCAGCCTGCCTTCAGGAGAGGTGCTCCATCCCTCTAATCATCTTTGTGGCCCTCTGCTGGACCTGTTCCAACAGTTCTATGTCCTTTCTCTGTTGAGGACTCCAGAGCTGGACACAGTACTCCAGGTGAGGTCTCACAAGCACAGAGTTGAGAAAGAGAATCGCCTCCTGTGACCTGCTGGTCACGCTTCTTTTGATGCAGCCCAGGATACGGTTGGCTTTCTGGGCTGCCAGTACGTACTGCTGGCTCATGTTGAGCTTCTCGTCTGAATGGAAATCTGAATGCCTTATCATTGCTATCACAATCACTGGTGATGTGCAGTGCTGCCTTGGATAAAAGGAAGGTGAATTGGTGTTGCGTAAATAACAGCAGTTGTAACAGCACTGTAAGGTTTGAGGTGCTGTTCCAGGATACACTGAGGCATGTTCTTTGCCCTCATCTACAAGGTCCTTATTACTCTGCTGCTGGATTTCTGTTCAGGCAGTTGTGCTATATGCAATATTTCTGTTCTTCCTGAGAGAAATTGCCAGTCAAAATGCCTGCACTTTCATGGACTTACCAACATTGAAAGAATAAGTTCAGTATGCCCCTGCTGGGGTCTAGCCTCATCAGCCATCGCTCTTGGTTTCTTGCATGTTGCCTTGCTAGATGGTTTGTTTTCTAACTGTAAACTCACATGAGGCTGTCTTGAACTGTAACATATACCTATAATATTGAGGTGCTTTACCTGCTACAGAGACATGTGCAGAGGGATGCTCAAGGGCCACTCTTCTTCCCACACTTGTTTCCTTCTCCCATCTCTTCTCTCATGCCCTTTATGGTTTCCATTGCTATTAACCTCTGTGAAGTGAGGACAGAGTACAGTGTTGCTGAACATTCAACTTAGGCTCTCTCTGAGCTTTTCAAGGTCAAAAACTGGCAAGTTGTGTTCTGAAAGATACTGAGTGTCTGCACTGCACCCTGAAGCCCGGGAATAAATGTGAACAAAAAACTGAAGCTTGTAGTTCTGGTCAAAGCAGTCATCTCTTAAGAGGATGGCTCAGGAGTGTTGCAGCAGGCAAAGTGGGAAGTTATTTATTTTCTGTGAGACAGAACTCACATGTGGCAAATGCAGAGTTAATTGGATTATTAATCTTTCGGTACTTTGGGGAGCTAGTCAGACATACAACATTGGGCTCCTGTCATGAAGGTCATCCTTAAACAGACTTCCCTGGTCATTTACAGCAGGGTAGGAATGAGGTATGATTCTAGAGTTTATTGTTAGGGAAATTATGGCTGCTAATACTGCTTTTTAAATATCACATTGATTACAAAACCATCTGTGTAGGAGTGGTGTATAGCACTAGACCTTCAAAGAGCTGGTAAACAAGGAAGATTCAGTGTAAACACTTAAATAGCAGGATCCAAAAGTAGGTTAGGGTGTTATGTAACCTGAAAAAGCCCAGCTTTGAAGGGCAGAATTTTTGAAGATTTAAATAAAGAAAAAAGTTTTTTATAGATTTAATTTTTGTAAATGAGTACTAATTTGACATTGGTTATATAAAGCAAGAATACTATTTTTGTCTCCAGTTTACTGAAGCCTAATATTTCTCCAATATTTCAGTCTGAGAGAAGTTAGATTGTGATAATTTTTCATTTATCCAATTATTGTCACTAAGATCAATGTTGTTCATAAAGATAACGATTGCTTAGTTCGAAATTGATTTACAGTCTGTCAGAGATTTAAGGCAAAGTCCAAAATGAACTGCAATTTGTGCAGTGGGATGGGGCAGTTGGGGAGATGAGTTAGTTGGGGGGGTGTTGTATTTTGGGGATTTTTTTGTTGTTTTTTTTCCTCAAATAGTGACTGGTGCTAATTAACCCTCCTTAATCATCTAAGTATGCTATCAAATAATAGCATCATATTTTTCCCTATATATTTATATAATGAGATTTAGTTATAATTAAAAGCTATTGTGGAACTATTGTTCCTTAGTTGGAATGTTTTCTCTGTAGAAATCTTTTAGCTTTGTGTTCGTTGCTTTCTCCTTACTCATTTATCTTCTGTTACACCCACAGAGCACATCTTGTGGTACACCATCTCTAAAATACTACCTTTACTGTGACATGCACTTAATTTTAGAAAGTCAGATCATACAGATAAATATCCTATCCCATAGAAATGTACTTAGCCTAAAATATCAAGTAGGCCAAAACAATAACAGTTTGCTGAGTCAAGCAGTAGCCAAACAAAACCAAACTGACCTAGGTCTTTCAGATTGATCTAAAACTGGTGGATTTGTTCACTGACAGATGTTTAAGGAAGAAATAACGAGTGAGAATTCTTGTCGTTCTAATTTGATGGAAAAAAACAACGGCAGTTGTCTTTCATGCAGGTTCTTCTTCCTGAGACAAAAGCAATAATCGGGAGGTATCTGATACTGTAAGCCACGCTGTAGTCTTTGCTTTCTGGTGTTAATGTTCTGCAAGACCACCTGCTGCTGAAGAAGTGGCAAAATGTTTCAGATAGTAGAGAAACACGTCTTTAAAAATACCTGTGTTGTATTTCATTGTGGAATGCTTCCTGGGCTTTTCAGGCAATAGGAGTATTCAATGCACAAATCCATGCTTAGCTGAATTTGGGAGCTTAATTTGCAGGATGCTTGAGAAGAGGAGCTGTACTTGCAGTTGCACCTTAAATTGGTTTCGTAACTGGAGTTGAGTCAGGTAAAGCGTATCACAATAATCCCCAGTGGAATAAAGCAGCAGAAAGTTAACTGCCCTTTTTGAAATGGACTGCTGCTTCTCTACAGCTACCCAGAGGCGGTGCCTCAGCCAGCATCCTAGGAGCTGCAAACCAGGCTAGGAATAGTTGTAATATTCCCAACTACAGCAGCAGGGGTGATTTCCCTCTATTACTGCTACTATATCCTAAAACTTATTTGTGTTGGTTAAACCTCCTTCAGTTTGTTTTAAACTTCTCAATCTCAAAAACTGAATGCAGGCAAGGAACGCATTTGTATGCTCAGAATGCATAAATTCATTCATAGGCTCTTCTCTGAATTTCGTTAGGCATTAATTTACAAGGGCACTGGGGTCCTTATACCTGGTTCTGTGGGGAAGGGGGAAGAAAGGATGGTATCATCTTCTTGGTCTTTGCAGAGCATCTGTGGAAAAATTTATATTTGTGGCATTCTGGCTAGGAGGAATCTCATAAACTGTTCTTATCACATTAAGGCCTAATTGCTTGCCTTAATAGGATATTGCAGAAGTAGAAAAACAAAGAAAGTAGAAATGGTTGGTGGAAGGAGAGAGTAAAATATGCAGTGGATAGATATAAATTTAAACCTATGATCACTCGATCAAAAGCAAGCTAGCAAAGCCCTTTATTTATGGGAAAATTTTTCTTCTCTTTAATTTCCTGTGGGAAGGGAGAAAACAGTTTTGTTCATGGTTGCACTTTTTCTTTTCAACTAGAAATGGGGTGGTGGCTTTTTGTTGTTGTTTGGTTTGGGGGATTTTTTTGGTGTTTTTTTTTTCTTTCTTTCTTTTTAGGACATTCTTGACCAGTAGTGGTGACAAGGCTAACTCAAGAATCTTTTTGTTTCCTGAACAAAGTGGGCTTCTTTAGAGTCTTGGGAACCTGAAAGTAAAATGAGAGGTTCATTTACTACGATTCTGCTTTTATTTGTTTGTTTTAACTTTGAATTTGCTTTAACTTTAAATATGCTTTTGAAACAGGAGAGCCAGTGAATTTCAGGGGCAGACAGATGAAGGTTTTATCAGTAAGTACAGGAAGAAGTAGGATGTAAATAAACATTAGTGACATACCAGTCCATTGCTTCCTTTTCCTCTAACTTCTGTATTTAAGCCTGAACAGTTTCTTAGGAAATAACCCCAATATGTGCACTTTGTATTTCAGCATTTATAGTCTGAAATATGCCGGAGAAATTCACCAGGTTAATCACATTCTGAGCTGCTTCTATTACAGCTTTTCTTTAAGACTAATGAAAGGATTATTTGCTAGAATTAAAGGTCTTCCTTATTTTGTGTAGTTGTGCAGCCCTAAATGTCATACTGTAATAAGCTTGAATTGAAATCTGTGCTTACTGAAACTGAGCTAAAATACAAGCTATTATAAAAAGGAGACTGTGACCTGAAATTCCATTTTAAGAATGAAAAAAGTTTTCTAGTTTGGGTCTACATCTCAGCGTGTCAAAATTCCAAGGCCCATTCAGTGCATCTAAACATCAAGGCCCATTCAGTGCATTGACAAGCCTGAAAAGGGCTGAAGGAAATACGTTTTCATTATGAGAAATCAGAGATTTTGGCTTTTCAGCTGCATAGTATTTTGTTCTTCGGTATGAGCTACCAGCTGGTAGTACAGAGGTTTTTTTGGCATCAGAGTTGTGAATGTACTGCTCTTGAGGGGAGACCATGTATGGCAGGGTGGTTTCCCCAGTCTGGCACCCCACCCCAATCTGGAACCCTTCAAAGGAGGTGAAAATCAGTGATGAAAATACTGTCTATTTACTCTAAGTTATATTCTGGACAGTAGACTTTGAAAGCAGGTTTTAAAAGCTTCAAAGAGTTCAAATTTAACCGTGGAAAAAAGAAAACCCAAAAATGTTGCAATACTGTAGAGATCTGTTGTTCTGAGTACTTCTTAACTTTAGTTAAGCTTGACTTTTAAGCATCTGCAAAAATAAAATGAAAGTTTACTTCTATGTTTATTAGTTTAGTAAAATCAAACACCAAGATGTGTATTGATGGATTTAAGGGAGAAAATATCCTATTTATGTGCAGTTTGTCAGTGAGTATATATCTTATACTGTGTGTAGGTTTATAGTTTCTCATTTTTGTTTTTTAAGACTGGGAGTATTTAAATATTTAGGCATATGAGGACAGAAACCTGTTTTCATCTCCTGGAGCTGATTTTTGCTAGCTAGAAAAAGGTCTGCCTCTCTTTTATGAGACACAGCATTAGACAATAATGCCACAGAGGAGTTTTTATGGGTTTTATATCTGCTAATTTCTGCCAAAACAGCAGCTCTTCTGTGGCTATCAGTAACTTGAAAGAAAAGACATGTTCAGAGCACTGAATGTGGTACTTCTTGGTGTAAAGCTCCTGTTACACCATGCAAGCCTCACAAAGAGGATTACACTGGCTCTGTTCTGTCTTCTGACCTTTTTTGAGATAATTTTGTGTGTGTGCAAGACAGGCCTCACAGAGGTGACTTTTAGCTTTGGCTTTTCTTCATTGTTCATTCTAAGTCTTGAGCTGGAACCACTTTGTGAGCTCTCATTTCTTTTCTGTTATTTCAGTTGCTTAGAGCAGCCATGTCTGCAGCACTTGAGTTTTCGGTGCTTTATCCACATGTTCTCATGGCAGAAGCACAAAAAAATCACCTTCATCCTGTGAAAGGAATTCTGCATGTTGTGCCCTAAACCGCAATGAAGCAACTTCCCACATAATTAGCTCAGGCAAAGTTGAGGGAAAGGCTAGCCCCAGAGGAACAGGCAGCAGCAGCTACCCATCTTTGTTAGAGCAGTCATCTCTTTCTTCTTTCTATTGGGTTCTTACGCCCTCATGCTTGCCACCTCCTCCTTGCACATTGCAGAGCCCTGTGTGCAGAGACACGGCTGTAGTAAGTGTGCACTGGTCCTTGCTAAGTGTTTGGGTCTATGGTCTCTGGTTGGAGACGTGGAGGAGAAGCTCTTGTGCGGGAGGCCACAGGGAAAACAGCCTGGAGGTCTGTGAGAGCATCCCTTCCAACGGCTTCCAAGTGAGAAAAAAAAATACATGCAGGAAAAAAAAAAAAAAACCACAAAAAAAAAACCCCAAACCAAAACACCAACTAACCAACCTGGAGGCTGTTCTGTGGTTATTCTGTCCTGGGCAGGTGGCAGTTGTGATTTAAGAGTAAGGAGAGTCCTTTATATCTCTCTGTTCACATCAGTACAAATGAGTAATGCTATATTGCACAAGGTTGTTATTTGAATGTCAAAGGTAGCAGTTCTGCAGAAAGCAGCCAGGCTGTCACTCAGTATTGGGAGACTCTAAATAAAATGTGATTTTGTTGCTAACTTCAAGTTAAGCCCTGTGAGGGTTTGACAGCGGTGGGGTGTGTTACCGTTCTGCATCCTTCAGCGCTTCCTATAGCAACTGCAGCCCTGGGAAGGTATGTGGGAAAAGGCTCAGGAACTATGCTGCCAGGGAAGAGGCTCTTGTGGGGCTGGGAGAGCGATAAGACCCTGCCAACTTGTGTTTCTGATGACAGAGGAATATTTGACATTCATTGGTCCACTGGAAAATATAGGGAGAGCTGGAAGTTCCTTCTGCCCCTTCCCTGAGTAACTGAGCCTTAACTTTTTTACATTTTGGCAACTCTGCAAAGAGCACCAAGATGGGTGCTGCAGTGAGATAAATCCCTCTCCTCTCTGCCTTCACTAAATCCCAGGCTAGGTATGCAAAACTAGTAGAAGCTCCTAGGAGGAGAGTGTGGGAGGCCAGGGGCTGGATCCCTGCCTCCATGTGGTGGAGGACACACTTTTATTGTGAGCTCCATGCTGGACTCTGTAATGGGGACCATTGGCCTTCCCCACAGACTGAGATCCTGGGGGCTGCTTGTGCTGGTACAGGCAAGGAGAGGGGCTAATGCATACCTCTGACTGTAGAGGCAGTGGCTGGTAGTTGAGTTCTGTGTATAGAAACATATGATATGTTTTTTGAGAAGCATGGGCTAGAAATAATCAAATTATTGTGTTGCATATTCATTACAGTTTATAAGGTGCAGGTCTATATGAGTTGATATCCTACAAGTAAGAAGTAATAAATCTGATGCATCTGTATACTGCCTACTTCAATCTTCTTGCGCTCTGCTAAGCCGTTCTTCTCTCCAGAGGGAGCCAGACTGTTGTCTCTTTCCCCATCACATGCGTTCACGGAAACTGCATGTTTTACTATAGAAATGTCAGGTTTTGGTCACAAGTTCAGTATCTAAAATGATGATTTTGCCACATCCTGCTTGCACAGGAAGCTTATTTTTTAAAAAAGCTGGTAAGTTGAGCCCTCTAGATTTTGTCAAAACAAAAAGCAAAGCAAGCTTTTCAAAGCTGCTGAGAGGTTTAGATTCTCACGTGATCCGTTTGCCAGTTTGTCTCACAGTGCATATGTTTAATTTGAAGTGAAAGCCTTGCAGCCTACTCCTGTGCTACCTGGACTAACCACCTTGTAATCACCAGGCTGCAATGATAATCTGAAAACAATGCTTTATCAATTATGTTAAGAAAGAGTTATAGTTTCTTTTTCTTGGTTAGCTGAGTTGTATTTTAACAAGGAAGAATTATTTCTTTGTTAATTGGGGGAAGAGATTATACAGTACCATTTGGTCTGATAAACAGGTGATAACTGTTTTTCACTGTGTAACATTCAAACACTAGTGTTAGTGCTGGATTTCGTGTGTTCAGACTGGAGCAGTCATTTTTACAGAATCAGATCTTGTGCAGTGTAATCAATTGTTGCTCTTCATGTTATTAATACACACCAGCTACTGGACTTTACCTTTCAGATATTTCAGTTGCACAGAGCAGGCCTTAGTGTTTGTACTGTCAAGTGGCAAAGATACATAAATATGATCTAGCCTGAAGTGAAAAGACTTCTGTTTGATGCTCAAGTACTGTATCATTTCAGTATGTATTCTTTGAGGAAACTATGTTGAGTGGAACGATAGACAATGTGTGACAGGCAACAAAACATGAAAACTAGAACCTTCTGAGGATCTGTATGTCATGGCGTGACTGTTATTAAATGGTAAACTGCTTGCTGGTCACCTATACTGATTTTGTCTTTGTTCTCTTGTAGGAATGTTTACCCTTGCAGAAGTTGCATCGCTCAATGACATCCAGCCAACTTACCGTATCTTGAAACCATGGTGGGATGTATTTATGGATTATCTAGCTGTTGTGATGTTAATGGTTGCCATTTTTGCTGGAACCATGCAGCTGACCAAAGACCAGGTGGTCTGCTTGCCAGTTTTGCAGTCTACTGTAAATTCAAAAGCACAACCCAGCACATCAGGGAAGGCTGACTTCACCACTGTTGAAACAACCACTGGTCAAGGAGAAGAACCATCAGTGAGAACGGTTTCTTTTGGAAGTGCCCCTACTGTAACACCTGACATACCTCTGAGCAGAGCTACCTCTTCTCAGTATCAACCCACTGAATCAGGCCAGGAGCTGAAGAAGGAGCAGAAAGATTCTTCGGGCCGTAAAACAAATTTGGATTTTCAGCAATACGTGTTCATTAACCAGATGTGCTATCATTTGGCTCTTCCTTGGTATTCAAAGTATTTTCCTTATCTTGTTCTCATCCATACTATCATTTTAATAGTCAGTAGCAATTTTTGGTTCAAGTATCCCAAGACTTGCTCAAAAATTGAGCATTTTGTGTCTATATTAGGGAAGTGCTTTGAGTCCCCTTGGACTACAAAAGCATTGTCTGAAACAGCATGTGAAGACTCTGAAGAGAACAAACAGAGGTTAACTGGTGCCCAGTCCCTGCCCAAGTATGTTTCCACTAGCAGTGATGAAGGAAGCCCAAGTGCCAGCACTCCCATGATAACAAAGTCTGGCTTCAAATTTTCAGCTGACAAGCCGATGATCGAGGTTCCCAGTGTCACTATTTTAGATAAGAAAGATGGTGAACAAGCCAAAGCACTGTTTGAGAAAGTCCGTAAGTTCCGGGCTCACGTGGAGGACAGTGATTTGATTTACAAGCTCTACGTTGGCCAGACTGTCATCAAGACCGTTAAGTTCATATTTATTCTCTGCTATACTGCGAACTTTGTCAACACCATTAGTTTTGAACACACCTGCAACCCAAAAGTGGAACACCTGATTGGCTACACACGGTTCGAATGTACACACAACATGGCTTACATGTTGAAGAAGCTGCTTATCAGCTATATTTCCCTAATTTGTGTCTATGGTTTTATCTGCCTCTACACGCTTTTCTGGCTGTTCCGAATACCTTTAAAAGAATATTCCTTTGAAAAGGTCAGAGAAGAGAGTAGCTTCAGTGATATCCCTGATGTCAAAAATGATTTTGCGTTTCTCTTGCATATGGTAGATCAGTATGACCAGTTGTATTCTAAGCGATTTGGTGTCTTTTTGTCAGAGGTAAGTGAGAACAAACTACGGGAAATTAGCTTAAACCACGAATGGACTTTTGAAAAGCTGCGGCAACATGTTTCCCGCAATGCCCAAGACAAGCAAGAGCTGCATCTCTTCATGCTGTCGGGGGTCCCCGATGCAGTGTTTGATCTGACAGACCTGGAAGTCTTGAAACTGGAGCTGATTCCTGAAGCAAAAATCCCAGCGAAAATTTCCCAGATGACAAATCTTCAGGAGCTTCATCTGTGCCACTGCCCTGCGAAGGTCGAGCAAACTGCCTTCAGCTTCCTCCGGGACCACTTGAGATGCCTTCATGTGAAATTCACAGATGTTGCAGAAATTCCTGCGTGGGTGTATTTGCTCAAAACCCTCCGTGAATTGTACTTGATAGGCAATTTGAACTCTGAAAACAATAAAATGATAGGGCTTGACTCTCTCAGAGAGTTGAGACACCTTAAGATTCTCCACGTAAAGAGCAATTTGACCAAAATCCCCCCCAACATCACAGATGTGGCACCACATCTGACAAAACTAGTCATTCATAATGACGGCACTAAGCTCGTGGTACTCAATAGCCTTAAGAAAATGACTAATGTTGCGGAATTGGAACTGCAGAACTGTGAACTGGAGAGAATCCCCCACGCCATCTTCAGCCTCTCTAACTTACAGGAACTAGATCTAAAGTCAAATAGCATACGCACAATTGAAGAAATCATCAGTTTCCAGCATTTAAAAAGATTGACTTGTTTAAAGCTGTGGCACAATAAAATAGTCAACATTCCTTCCTCCATTACCCACATAAAGAATTTGGAGTCTCTTTATCTCTCCAATAACAAACTCGAATCCTTACCCACCGCAGTGTTCAGTTTACAGAAACTTAGGTATTTAGACGTAAGCTACAACTCAATTGCATTGATTCCAGGGGAAATAGGTTTGCTTACAAATCTGCAGCATTTTTACATCACGGGAAACAAAGTCGACGTTTTGCCAAAACAGTTGTTTCAATGTGTTAAATTGAGGACTTTGTGTCTGGGACAAAACTGTATTACCTCAATCCCAGATAAAATTAGTAAACTGTTGCACCTGACTCATCTGGAACTGAAGGGAAATTGCTTGGACCGTCTGCCAGCCACGCTGGGGCAGTGTCAGGTTCTCAGGAAAAATGGGCTCTTGGTGGAAGATCACCTCTTTGATGCTTTGCCCCCTGAAGTTAAAGAGGTGTTGAATCAAGACACGAGCATTCCCTTTGCTAACGGGATTTAGGCTGAGGTGAAATGCTCCGGTAGCTGACTTCCAAACAGCAAATGCTAAAAAGTATGGCAATTGTGAGACCATGCATTTTAGAAAGCAGAATTCTGTGGAAGGCAGGACTACAAGCAGGATTAGAAGAGGTGTAACCGAGTGTTCAATGTTTGCAGTGTTTTAAAAGATTATTTCCAAAATTTTTGAGAGGATAAAGAACCTTAATAATATCAATTCTTTTTTTCCTTAAATTGTTTGTAACTTGGATGCTGCCGCTTTTGAATGTTTACAAATTTGCTTGCCTGCTTAAAGTAAATGATTAAATTGATGACCTTTTCTTACTATGCAAGTTATTCTTTAAGGTCTGGATTTACTTTAGTGCATTATGGGGGAAAAAAAGCAAGGTTAAATGTTGTCCATGGTATGGTTCGAACAGCACTTGAAACACATGTTGATGTGTTAGTCTTTAACCATCCTCAGCAAATGAAACCAGTATGGCTGTGCTTTGAACTGCACCAGAACCACCATTTTCCCGCATTAAGGTATGTGGTTTGCGTCAGGCCAAGTGTGTTTGCCTTCATTCTTCCTCCTCAAGGCCTGATGGTTTTGAGTCAGACTTTTTCTGTGGCTTAGTGTGCTACTCCTTCACACCGGCAAAGCCTGGTCACATTCCCACAGCTAGTCTCTCCCCCGGCATCTTCAGGCCCACGCAGCAGTGGGTGGTAAAAGGGAGAATACTGCCACTTGGCTTTCAAGTTGGGGATATTGGAACTGTTTCGCAAGGTGACTTTGAAAGCCATTAAACACCAAGTGACTTTACTGCTCATCTTTTGTTTCTCTTCTGAGTTTTCATCTGGGAAACTCAAGGCATTTTATCAGTTGGTGATTGTTTTGTTTTACAGCCCTTGCTTGGGGACTCTGGTGTCTGTTCCATTTTCTAGGCTAATGGCATAGACATAAGAGATTTGATTTATCCAAATATGATTTAGCTTTATCCCCTGTTGTGGTGTGCCTTCCACACCTGGACTTCAACCACAGGACCACTCTTCCCCCCTGCCCCAGCCCAAATAATTTGATGCTTATCAAATCACTTATGCACTGTTAGAAAACCCTAACTGTGTGCTAGATAGGTCATCAAATAGAATAAAAAGCAGACAGCAATGAGCGTGGGATTTTTTTGTTGTTGTTGTTGGGTTTTTGTTGTTTTTTGGTGTTTTTTTTTTTATGAATTTGCATTGCCAGAACCATTAAAGAAATATAATCCATTAAATCTGCAAAATCATCAGTTGTAAATCTTGGTCATTTACATTCCATGTGTGCAGAAAAGAAGTACTATGCTGGGAGATGGTTACATGATTACTCATGGTTTAAACAATTCTCTATTGTAGTGCGGTCAGGACTGAACTAGTCTGTAGTTCAAGGGACTGTTCGTCTCACACAGAAATCCTCATACACAGTGATTTCTACTGTAACTTCTGCCCTGACTTACACCACTATTAATGAGGGGACAATTTAGGCCTAGGGGCATTGAGCAGTTAGGAGCATTTCAAATACTGCTCTTACGAATCTTGCACATTTTCATGTTAATCATTTACTGTTAGTCATGCTGGGAGGACTGTTCTCAGCTGTGGGTAGCCGTCTCTGAATATGTACCTGCACCGTGTGTTTGTGTATACCAGAAGACAAGTTCATGAATAGTAGTTTTCCCACTTCTGAGGGTACAGTCTGTTTTCTGCTTGCCAGCAGGTAGCTCACTTGGTGTTGCAGAACTGTCAAGATTCCAAGTCACAGGTTTGGCAGAATACTTGCAGTTACTGATCTGTCCTCCACTGGGAAATTTAGTGCTAATCCTCAGAAATTTTTTTAAGTAGAAGTTAAGGCTGCAGTGGATTTTCATTTTTTTTTTTATTATTTTTTATTTTAAGGACTTCTTTCATGTGTTTATTTTTTGCACATAGATCACTTTAAAATTGCTGGACTATTGACTCTTTAGAAAAACTGTGGAATATACTATTGGTGTATGCTTTGTATTTGCTGTTGAGTCTCATTTCAGCTTCCAAGAAATTGTGTGTAGGAGGGAGGAAGAGTTGGAGGATGACAAAGTAGTTAAAATATTTAGAAAAAATAGTTCCATTTTTCATCCTTTTTTTTTTCCCTTGTTTTAATAGCAAAGTCACACAGAATGCGGCTGTGGATTGATCCAGCTTTTAAAAGCTTTTTTTGGTGTCTCCAATTCTCCTGCTGTCCCAAAAAATAAACCCATGTCCACTTCATATGAGTATGGTATACATAATTTAGACCACTGTTTTGACTAGTTATTAGCCAATTGTACGTCTTTAGACACCTTCCTCCAAAATAAGTACAGGTTAAAGTTAATTTCTATCTTGTGATGCTTGCTTAGCATAAACTCCATTCTTGTTTTTAGGAGAGCTTTCTCGGAGTGGGGAGGAACTGCCCCTCATCCCCACGTCACCTTCCCTTAAGTCCTTCCTTCTCTTTGTGACCGTTTATAATGTTTGTATTTCCTGTGTGTCAACTGACACCATTTTGCTTTAAAGTCTTGGAAGTTCATCTCTTTTCCATGTAAGGCATGTGAAGTACATTTTGCATTTCTATTTGATTTAATAAATAAGATGTTTATATCTTCCTCTAATCTATTTTTTTTAATGGGGGGAAAAGTGTGTTTGTATAAGAAAATCTCTGATTTCAAGTATTTTATGCTGAACTTGTTCTATGATGCCTATAATAAGGAAGAGGTATATGTTGCTGCTTCTAGTAAATCCTGTAGATACAGTTCATAACTAGAATACGGTATTTCAGAATAGGTTTGTTGGTTTGTTGTGTTTCTTTCTTTTTTTTTTTTCATAATCTAAATGACCTGCCACTGTTTTTATTTGGCTGAGGGAGTTTTGCAGAATATATGTGGGGCGCTGGAAGAAAAATTGTGTTCATTCAAATGAGAGGAAGTAGGAATTTGCCCATTCTGTTTGCTCCTGCCACTGTAATGCTTTTCTGTGAAGATCCTTTAATTTTGCAATAAATTGTCCTTTTGGAAGATGCTTCCTGTGATGCAAACAGAGCCATGGCTGTACTGAGCAGGCATCAGGCCTCTTGGTGGAAGGGAGGATGCTAACACTTATGAAAGGCACTCTGTTGCTAAATAAATGGCTTTGCATTCCTGAGTTGCCCTCCCTGGTAGCAAATGGGGAAGCCCAGACAGTGTAAGCCATGTCTGATCATGGGGGATTTACTTTGTAGATGGCATTTGCAGTAAAAAAATCTTACAGAAATAGCTGTTCTGTATAGAGTGTTTCCATGAATGTGCACAGAAATTAGTAGTATATGATTATATGAAGTCAATGGAGTAGACTCTTACTCCTTTACTTGAAGCCAAGTCAAACGAATGAGGTGTTCCATCAACAGACTGGTATCTTGCAGGAGCAGATTTTGGCTTTTGGACTTCTCAGTTGTCAAGACAGGGAGCTGTGCAGGAACCTGACAGTCCCAAGTTTAACTCTTCTGCAGCTCATTGTGGATGTGAAAGATCAGGCTTCTGTCAGGTCTGTGGGATGTGAACCCGGGAGGATGCTAAAGGTGGGAACAAATGCTTCAAACTTGCTGAGGTGTCCCATTGTTGATGGCAGAGCCATCAGGGACAGTGGCAGTGGGCTGAGGGTGGTTTATCTGGGCTGCTGTCACCCACTGTGATGGGAGTATTGTCTGTGCTACAACTGACTTTGAAGATACCACGGATCATGGCACTGCTCTTCAGTCCAAAGCAAGGAGGGAGCCTAAATCCCTGACTTGAGACCTTTTGCTTTTGGTACAGTCTTCTCACCTGGGGAGAAGGGCATTAAAAAGATTAAAATCTCTTGGGGATCCTTTAATGAAGGTAAAATGCATGAATGATTCATGAAAAACAAATCCTGTAGAAATGAGGTCATGTAGAAAGATTCAAGAGGCACGGGCAGTCTTGTCATTAGCTGCATGGCTGAGCCCTATCAACGCGTTTCTAATATGTGATCCCAGAACAATTTGATCTAGCAAATGGAATAGAAGATAACTCAAGATGTCTTTAAGTCTGCCACCCTGCCTCATGCAGAAATAAGGTTCCCTAACTCATTTCTGCCAGATGGTTTAGGAAGATGTATAAATGGGTTACAAGGTGATGGAGATTCCAGCCACTCTAAGTGAGCTGTTTCCTTACTCATCTTCCCCGTTTAAGAAACACAGCTAGAACCTTAGCCAGACAGCAACTGATGATGCTCCGTTTAGACTAAACCAAATGCTTATGAATTTGCTTGCAGAAGTACAGACTGAGATGGACTTCGGTGTGAACTCGTTGACCCAAGCAGTTTGGGAGGACTGAAGTTTGGGATTCCTTTTAAAAGAGCTCTGAGGGACCAGGCATCAGCCTGGTTACAGGTGTAGAGTGCAAAAAGTTGCATTTTTTCCAATGACAGCAGGGCTGTTTGCAACCATGGTGCAATGCATTTATGGCTGGTGTGCCGCATCTTAGGCTGGTGGTTGACAGCCTTACCCTTGCAGAGCCTGGGTGGTTTCTTTGTTCAGGAATACACTTTGTGGAGGTATTTAAATAAAATGTTTCTCAAGCAAGTTTGCTGTAGGAACAGGCAAGGTGAGACAAATTCTGTAGTATTTGCAACCTTGGCATTAACCCCTTGCCTCCCACTGTGAATTGATAAAATTGCTGCACAAACTACTGATTAGCTTACAGGGTTCTCTGGATGATCAGCAATTTTAGCACTGCAGAAGAGTTCCCAGTTCAGGCTGTCCACTTGTGCTTGTACAGTGTGTTCAGCACTTAAACCAAAGCATCGAACATTGATGTTGCAAAACCCTGGAGGCTTATGCTGTGACCAGTTTCCCAGGACAGCAAATCATTCCCGATGCTGCTAAAGGGAGGGAAAGCTGTGTTGCTGAGTACATTTGTTTCTGTAGCAAAGATGAGGCTTTAGAATTAAGCTCAGCAACAGATTTTCCAGGCTGATTACAAACATGCACCCATTCCACGATAAAAGTCATGAGAGATGTCATTTCTGTCAGAGAGATGCTGAAAATAATTCCTGTAGCTCGGCCAGGCATGGGTGCAGAAGTAGCAGCTCTGTAAGGCTGCACATCAACACAATACAACTCAAGTCAGGATCTTTAAAACCACACGCACTGGAGTTTGGCCAGGCTGCATCTCCCTCCCTTCCCTGAAGAGAACAGCCCCTAAGCCCTTTTGCAATTACTACAGCCAGGACCTTTGTTCTGTCTTGCCTCCAACAGCACGTTGCCCCTTGATGCTAGAGGTAACATAGGGTTATTGGTTTAATAATGACTGTTTGGGAAGAATGCCATCTTCTAAATTAACACCACAGTTGCTCGCAGGAAGTCTTCTAGCACAGAGCAGGTCTGTTCCCATAAAATGAACATGATGTGCCCATAAAAAACAAAATCTTGAATTGGGATTGGGTTGCATAGACCATTAGGAATAAATGCATGAACACGTTGCTGTTCTGCTAACCAGTTCTGGCTAGTTTTGCTGCTTCACGTGGTTGTGAAAGTAGATTTCAAGACCTTTTTGCTAACACCATCCTGCAGCGTTGACAGCCTGGGGCAGGCTGGCTTGTCCCAGAGGGTGCTGCTGGAGCTGCCCTGGCAGAGCTGGGGTGGGAGAAAGCCTGAGTGCCTTGGCCACTGCCAGCACCCTGTGGAGGCTCCTCTCTGCTGGGGCAGCTGCATTTATCTCACTCCTCCTTGAGGCATCATGTATGGAAATGCAGCACGAGATTGTGTCCTTAGATACAAAATAGAGGGAACGCTGTTAAATGCAACCTATTGCCACGCAATGTGTCTGAAACATGGGGGTCATGATAATTGGAGGAAATGCAGAATAGCAGGATGAAAAAAAGAAAGGAATATATAGTCCTGAGAGAAGGTAAAGCACCCATGATCAACTTGAAATTTCAGAAGTTTTAGAAAAACGGTGTAAAATCTGGAGTGTGACTTAACAGCTGCTCCTGCCTAGAGCCAATTTCAAAGCCTTGGGTCACCCTAGGACTCTTTGGCTTGCTTTTTTTTTTTTTTTTTTTTGGATGAGTTTTTATTTTCTTTTTGTTTGTTTGTTTGTTTGTTTCCTTGTTTGTTGTTCCTTCCCTTTTCATTTACTTCTGTCCCCCCTATCTCTCTCACTCTCTCACAGGGCCATGGGTGCCTGCGTGGTTGCTGCTTATGTGCTCTCCTTCCCCTCCTGCTCAAGTGTCTGTGATAAGCTCATCCCTGCAGAGCCGTTAATGGTTATCCCAGCCCAGCCATACCCGGGGCCGTCCCTGCATGTTCAGCAGGGAAAGTCTGGGCCCTATCAAGGGCCAGAGCCTAATCTCGGAGCTGCAGCTTCCCCTCCTGAAGGGATTCTCCCTCTGGCTGGCCAGCGATACCCAAGTGGGGCAGAGCCCTGCCAGCACAGAGAGGCTGAAGCTATCTCCTGCTCTGGGGCTGCTGTGTGGAATTGCTGCAGAGGTGGTGTCACTGGGGCTGGTGGGAATCCCATGGGGTCCTGTCCCATCTCCAGCCCTCACACAGCCCAGCAGAACCATGCTCTTCCTGCAGCACTCTGAGGAAAAGATTTCCATAACAACTTGAAGTTTCTATAGGTAACCTCCACATCTTCTGCTCCTCTGCATCCCAACAGGCACCCCTATCTTTGTTGGAAATGGGGCTGTGAGTTTCTTACCCTGTCTGTAAAGGATGCAGAGTACCTGATGGTTGTCACAGCCTCTTCTGCCATAAACACTTCATTACCCCTTGCATTTTTTTCTCTGCCCTGGGTTAAGCCCCTTCCTTCAGCCTTCCTGTCTGTGTTGTATGGGTGTGTTTGTTTTGTAACTCCTATTGCTCTCATCTCAATCCTCTGAGTTTATAGTTTGGCAAAATTATTGGTGTCTGTAATGGGGTGTGGGACCTGGGCTTCCAGTGTAGAGCAACTGACCCATGGGGACATGCAGCCAGAAAGAGACTCCTTAAGAACAGTGTCTTCGCACTCTATGCCTGGGTTGCCCAACCTGCAGTGGGCGGCTCTGCAGAAAGCCTGGCCAGATGGGCTGCCCAGTGTCCCCCCCTGGAAGGGAATTCAGATGCTGTTTTGCAAGGTGATTTTGGTCCAATGGCTGAGCAGGGGAGGGCGGCAGAGTGTTACATGGCCTCAAAGTACCTCTGTGCAGGGGCAGGTGACTCTGTTGCTCTTGTTTGCTATTTGGCTTCTCCAAAGTCCATGGGATATATCTGAAGGTGGTGGTTGGTCTTCAGCCCTTCCTGGCTCTTACCTAGCATGAAAATTTTATTGTGAAGTTCTTCCCATGCTGTAGCTGCAAGGATGTCCTATGGATGTAAAATGTTGGCCAGTGAAACTCTGGGTATGTACCCAGGGCTGTAATACACAACAGAGTTGGAAACCAGATGCCTCTCAGGACCTCAAGTATTAACCTATTAAAATTGGGAAATGTGCTTAACAAAAGGCAAAGGCCAGCTGGGTTGTAAATTGACCCCTGTCAGTATCGATGTTTATATGTATTTGAGACCTAAGAAAATGCCAGCATGATCTCAGCCAGGAGAATCAGATATGTTTCCAGGCTGTCTTAGTACTAAAATCAAGTTCAATAAATTTGCTTTAAAACTGAGTGTGTTAAATAGGTGTGAGGTGGCACTCTCCCTGAAAGCCAGCACCAGTGTGGACAAACAATTCACACACTTGGTACTTGGGCATGTTCCTCACACCTTCAAAGCTATCTTTGCTTACTTGATGGCTGAGTCTGTGTGTCTCTCTCACCACAAATTTCAGCCCCCACACAGAGAGCAAGTGTTTTCCCCAGGTGCTGGTGGTCTGAAACCACAGTGATCCAGTGCCACTGCTGCTAGACAGAGGTGAGCTCCAGGAGTCCACGCAGGCATTGCATAAGGAGCCTTAGTGCATCCTCTCTTGGGGGCTGCTCTTCTTTCAGTTTAGGACCAGTAAAGCTGACAGGCAGCAGTTTGGAACTAGAACTGTACAGAAGAGGCCTTAATTAAATCATTTTTGTGTATTAATTAAAAGACTGCAAAATGATCATTTAGACAGCGCTGCATCGTGGTTTGAAACCTGCCTTTTTCCTCTCTACCAGGTGGTCAAGCTAAGTTTGGCCACCTCGGCAGAGCAGGTACAGTCCCAGATGGGGTGTCTCAGCAGGAGTAACCCCCATAGAAGAAGTGTACTCGCAGTGAAAGGTAAGTGCCTCTTCAGAGGAAGGCATTCCAGTCTACCACCCCGTGTAGTTCAGGTCCTTCTGCGTGTAGGGCTTTGTTTATCTTTGTGCTTGTGTTGATCACCCTTAGCAACATGTTTAACTCTGAATATATTCGTTTAATTAAATGCTTTTAACATTCATTACGGGGCTGCTAATTGCTGACTCCCCCTGAGGAGCTCAGCAGCAGACGGTGTGGGGTGTGAAACACTAGTGAACAGCCTGGGTTGGACCACTCAGCGGGTCCCAAAATGAGCATTTTAGCCTTACTCTTACATCTGCTGCTCTCTCCTCACCGGACTGAGAAAGGGCTGGCTTGGAGGAGACCTGAGAGATCCAGCATTGCCGCAGTTTAGTTAGGCTGCAATCGGTGCTCCTGGAAGCCTGAAGGGCTGCTGCTATTATTAGCAAAATGTTGGCAGTGTGATTAGCTCTGTGCAAGACTCGGAAGCTTAAAGGATGAACAGAGAAACGCAGACTGGACTTAGGTGCTGCCTCCTATAAAACTGTGGTAGCCCTATGTGATGTGGAAAAAGGTGTGTAGATTCTGGTTCTCCACTTGTTATCCTGCTGGCCACAGCGCTCCCCGTGGCTAGCAGCTACCAGGCCTCTGTGTGAGCTGCTGCTCCTTGGTGTATGAGAGGGGAACCGGCCCTGAGGGATTCCCCCTTGCTGGGATTGCTGGGATGGGCAGTGGCGCTGGGCAGGTTTACGAGGACTTGGTGTGAGACCACCCTGACCCCCAAGGCTGTGGGTTGTCACCAGCCCCACTGCCTGCAGGGCTGGCTCTGTTCCTGCTAGTAGCTGTGGATTACGCATTTTGGGAAAGAAAAACAACCTTAAACACTTGGTTAAGCATAAAGGTATTTTGGTGTGGTGCTGTTTAGAAGGTTTGCAGCTGTGAAACTCCTCGCTACAGGATATTGGGGGTGCTATGAGTTTTCTCAAGAGGATGTGTCGTGGTTTGGGCCACTGACTTTAGAGAGCTCAGTTAGAAGAGGCTTAGCTGAAAAATAAAATTACTGAAAATAAAATTGATTCTGTTTTACCTCAAACCAGGATGGGATGCAAAGGAAGTTCATGGGAGAGAACTCCAGGGGGGATTAGTGAATACATGGAAACCACCTCTGCCATGGCACAGCCCTGGCTTTTGCCCTGATTTTCCTATTATCTGTAGCACCTCCTTCGGCTGCTGTCAGAATGGGAGGCTCTCAGACAACATGCCCTGACCGAGGTCAGACAGTGGCAGTGGGCTGTGCAAGCCTCCTTCCTCCCCTTTGGATGCACCACTACTTCAGTGTCATTCATGCCCTGGCACATGTCAGCATGGCTGCTCGCCATGGGCATGGCTTTGATTCCTCCACCATGACAGGTTTATTACAGGCTCCTCAGGATAACTTTCTGTGATAGAAAACCCAATTTCTGTGTCCTTCTCTGCCTTGCTTTTGTCCATCCCCCACTACACATACCTCTTTTGTTTTTTTCCAGACCAGGCTGTGGTGGTATCTGGGCACAGAGGCACCATCTGCTTGAAGAGAAGAGGCGTTACTCCTTGGTATAAGCTACAGCCTTTGGTTGATAGGTACTTCCTTGGTTGTGTCACACAAGCAGGCCCAGACCTTGGTATGTGCCCCACCTGCTCTCTTTTGTCCTTCTCGGGAGGGATGGGGGCCCTCGCTGGCAAGAGCCCTTTTCCTTGCTGCCCTGTGCAAGATGTCCTATTGTTTGCTAGTTCCTGAGCAGTCAGAGCTTGTACAGCCTTCAGAGACTGGCCACAGTGTGGGTTCTTGTACAGGAGACAAGGCTTCAAACACTGCTGGCAAAGGATATTTGAGTCCCACACGTGCTCACACAGAGGAATGAGGGACTGCCAGATATCCTCTGTTCTCCCCAGTTTGTGCCAAAGTCAGGGATATGCCCCTGGTGTGACACCCAGAGAAGAGGAAAGGAGGACTGGCTGATGCTTGGCTTTTGCTGATTTTGTGTCTTTCCAGACCATAAAAGGGACCCAGATGGGGCTTCTCCACCTTGCCTGCACACTGGGGGTGTGTGCTGAATTTCTGGAGAGCAACCCAGGCTTTTTGGAGCTCTTTGTTTTAAAAGCAAACATGTTTCCAGCCTAAGCAGACCAGGGTGGCTCTTGCTCTCTCCTGGAGCAGATGCCATGTTTGGAACTGCAGCTCTTTATTCCTTCTATGAGTTCTCACACAGCAAGAAATGCTTTTAGTAGTGTCTAAGTGGCTGTCAAAGGATGGGCTGGAAATCTCCTGTCTCTAATATTGCAGGGTTGAAGTCAGCCTCAGCTTGTAAGATTAATGCGATGATTATGAGGAGTTTGGAACTGGTCCCAACACATCACAAAAAGCAAAGATATCCTGCAGTTCAGCATGCTGACTGTTTGCAGGGCTGTTCTGCCACTCCACTGCTCAGCATATGAAGCTCTGTCATATACAGGGCAGGGTTAAATGAGCTCCAGTGAATCCGTCTTCCAAAAAAGCTAGGATGCTTCTCAGAGCTTGATCACTTGCTGGGATAGAGGTGAACTCTTTCTGCCCTGCCTCCTCTTAATGGACTTTTTTCTGGTCTCAAAACATTTATTCTCAATTCCTTTGGCTTCACATCCAAAACAATTCTAAGCTTGTTTTTTCTAGATGCCTCTTTGGAGAATTTCACACTCGAGCCATTGTGCAGGGCAACTCCTATTACAACCTGCTAAAAGTTTGACAACAATCTCTGCAGTCTTTATTTTCTCTTCCCTGTGGCTGGGGTTTTGTTTGGTTTTTGAGTTGTTTTTTCGCTGCCAGAAATGTCTTTGTCACAGTCAGGCTGACAGTGGCCTACAACATCCTTGTTGGATTAAAGGACATAAGGCATTTGCAGTGGTCTTTTATGTGCTTCTGAATCCAAATTGTTTCCCTGTATGAAACTACAGCCTGTCCCAGAGCTGCTGAAACGAATCACTCGGGTGAACACTTTTTCTTCTTTTTTGCTGCCAATTCAAAACAGTAAAAAGTCTGGCTAAAGTTTTCCTCCCTAATAAAATATGATGCAAAACTTCCACTTGTGTGGAAGAATTATTCTGCTGCAGCACCCTATCAGTATGTGGGGACTTTTTCTCCCAGTTTTCCTCCTGAAAGGGTTTTACTGTACTTCTATGCTAACTTTATCAGCAAAAGGTGCCCTCTAAAATTCCTTAGCTGTTTTGGAGATGCTGCCATCCTTCATTAACTAATTTGCTGGTTTATTGAGATCACAGACTTCTGGGGAACATTTCTGTGCCAGACTTTCTCAATGGGCTGGTTGTGCAGGTGAGTGCTCGGTGTTGTAAGGGTTGCACAATCCAGCCTTTCAGCTTCTGTAAGAACATCCTTTTACAAGCTCTAAGATCAGAAGTACCTGCGATATTTTTACTTTGGTGCAGTCCTCTTTAGCGATGAAGGACTGTATGTCTGGGATGTTTACTGGGCAAACACCACAGCTTTGAACTCCTGCAAGTGAAACTGCCTTTATTGATTTTCACTGTCCGAGGCATGCCAAGAGCAAATACAGATACAGTATAGAACATGGATCTTCAGATGCCATCGGGAGATAAATGTTTACAAAGGGCATGAATGACAGGCAAAAAAACGTACTTGTGGCTGAAAAATTTCCAAGCTTCACATTGTCCCTGTTTTTGCCCATCTGGTTCAGCCAGGAAAAGAGCAGCAAGCCCCTGGCTGATCAGTCCTGCCCTGGTGCCCAGACCCAGAAGCAGGCAGGGAACAGGAGTAAAGCTGAGAAAGCAGGTCTCTCCTTGTATCTGCTCTGTGTGTTTTGCTGAAGCCTTGAGAGGAGAGGCAGCCAGTACTATTCATTCTGGTTGCATTGAGAAGCAGGCACCAGCCTGCTGGGAAGACAGCCAAGACCATCAATTCATTTTCATTTCCCATGCAGCAGTTAGATGGTAAGAGTATTGATTTAATCCGAGAGCTAGAATTGACAAACCATATCCACGGTTGTTGATACATACCTTTGCTTTTCTTGTGACTTAGAGCATCTGGGAAGTGGCTTTAAATGGACAGATCGTGTATCATCTTTGACGAGGGAAATGGTGAAGGTTCATGTAGAGACAGTTGCTCTGGCACAGCCCTTGCTTGATTCATCCAGGCTGGATGAATCCTGGGCAGGTGAGATGCTAGCTTGTTGCTGTGGTCACTTTAAAAGTTTCTTTAATTTGCTGAAGGAATCAGGCCTGACAGAGCTGCAAGACTTCATAAGCAACTTTAATTTTCTTTTTGCCTATCCTTAGTCAGATCCTCAGGTGAACATAATCTGAGGAGAAGTGAAGCTCTGATTCAAAACCCCACATCCTACAGCAGGTGTCCTAAGTGTTCCTGTCCCTTGTTTAACAGCAGTCTGGTTTCTGTGTTTTAAATGAACATGTGGGAATCTCTGACCTTTTCACTTGAGGTAAATGCCAAGGGAGGGTATGATCACAGCACTGGGTGATGTTCCAGTGCTGCCTTTAACTTGGCTGGTCTGCCCAGCAGTGGCACGGATGTCAGCAAGGGAGGTTGTTGAGACTCTACATCAAGTGTCTTGTAAAAATACCTCCCTTAATGTTGCTGGCACAGCCCTGACTGTGTGCATAAAGGAACCCCAACTTCACTTGCTAGAAGATGGCTCTGATTCCTCATGCTTCTGGTGCTAAGAAATTTTGCAATTTTTTGTGTAACTTGGATATAAAGTGGTATTTTGGGTGTTTTTTTTTTTTTTTTTTTTTTTTTTTTTTTTTTTTTTTTTCTGTGATTCATGCTTTCACTCTCCTTCCTCTGGTATATATCTTGGAGAATTTATACATCTTAATGAAACTATGCAAAGGGGAGGCATTGCCCAGAGGAAAGGAGAAAGTGGAAAAAAATTATTTAAGCTTCCAGAAATAACATGGAAGCCATTTTATTTTTCTGTAGTACTGAGAACCTGTTCTAGATGAGTAAATTAACAGTATTTGCAGTTATACATGGAAAAGAGAATATAAGGGTATGACTGTCTGCTAGGATAGCCCTGCCCGAGTGGAATCCCCACCTGTACAAGCATTGCCATCAGAGTTTTGCTGGCATAGCCAGGGGTTTTCCACAGGACAGGGATTGGGATGGCCCCTTGCAAATATCATCTGATGAATCACACTTTTCTGAGGCAGTTGTGGAGCAATGTTTGGCTGACATCTGAATTCCGCTGAACAAGAACAACACAGGAAAAATTCCTTATGCGTAATATGCAGAGAAAGCTAGAGGCGGTCTAGCTCATGTCAGTTCCTGGGGCGGCTGCCTCACACGAGGTCTCTGAACCACACAGAACTTGAGCTGGCCATTTTACGTGGGTGTGAGCTGGGCAACCACAGTGCTTGGGGCCAGTTTCAGGCTTTATCCTTTTCCAAACCCTGGTATTTTGCATGCCGGAATGCAGCAGGAGGCAAAGGCAGACTGATTTCTTCACTGAGCACTAATCCTGGTGCTTGGAAGCTGGCCCTGGGTATCTGGGCCTGATGCTATGCTAGATTTACATATTTGCATTTGGCTTTTCTGTATCATGGAAAAATACATATGTACACATCCCTCACACTGGTAGCTCTCTACTAGCTTGCTTGTAGTTGCTGGAGCCATAACTGAGGAAGTAGAGAGAGTAAGCCATACCTCAGTCACAGGAAAGATTTGGGTTAGAGCCCAGAACAAATGCAGTTCACCAGTGCCCATGGCTGGAGGTGGTAAATATCAGCAGGAAGCAGGAACATATGTGGTTTTGTTTTGTTTTTGATCTTGACTGCTTCCTCCCATAGGTCCTTAAGATACTTCTGGACTTTGTAGGGGGTGAATCTCAGCAGTGAATGGCATAAATCCATTTACCTGGTGAGGGCTGAGGTTACACATACCTTGGTAGGTGAGAAAAACTGCTTTTGAAGCCCCCATCTCCCGATTATGCCCACTTCTGCCCTTCCTCAGAAGGTCTTTTCAGGAGAGCTGATTCAGCTGTTTGTGTGGCTGCACATAAAATGGATGAAAGGATAAGATTTTAAAAATCGCTCAGAAAGGGAGAGGTGTGCACCTGTGCTAAAAAACCCATGTTGTCTGTCTGCATTGAGATCCATAACCCCAATTAGATGAGGTTATCTGCACTTAAAGTGCTGCTGAATTGAGAGCACAGATGATGAGGCTGGTGGGAATGATGTGCCCAGGAGGTATGTGATCCTGGAGTATAGTGTTGAATGAAATCCACATTTCATTGGGATTTTTGAAAGGCAGCCAGTGCTGGTTTCAAAGTGCTGTCAAGTATCATGGAGGAAATCTTGACAGAGACTGCAATCCTCACACTGATAAAAGTGCTCAGGCAGTGGACAGCATCTCTACATCCATGCCAGGACTTGAGACCCAGAGTAACGAGCACAAAGAGAAGGAGGAGAAGAAGGAAGCAAAGGCTGATACTGAATAGATGCTTTCTGTCCTTTTTGGGATGAGCTGCTTTGGGCCCAGCAGAAGCAGCTGTCTCCTGGTGAGACAGATCCACGCTGCCTAAAGAGCAGGAAGAGTTACCAGGGCAGAAGTCACTTTTTACACCTTGAGTTAAGCTTCACAGGGCAGAGCTGTGGGGATGCAAGATGTCCCTTGTCTCCCTGGCATGCTGGGAGCTATGTCCCAGGAGGGTAGCAGAGGGTGGCACAGCACCCACTTTGCAGTGAGTAAACCTACCCTATCTCCAGACCAAGGCTCCAAAGAGGGTTAAAAGCATGATTATTGAGCTAACAGTGTGTGTAATCATCAGATGTTTCACATTAACCACAAAGTTTGGATGTGAGGCTCCTCAGTGCAGATTCATTCAAAGCACAACAAAGGGAAAGCACAGAGAAGCATTATTTTCAGCATTAAGTTTTCAGATTGTACTAAACACACACTACAGGCACAAACCTGATCTAGAAACATGTGTAGCATATGTAGGTTTTATGATCCTTGAATAGTAAAATATTTGCTGAAATTTCTGTCATCCTTGAAGTGCAAGGGAAGTAGCATGCATGCAGTGTGAGAAAGAGGATGTAGCTATTTTTTTCCCTTATACATTTTAAAGGATTCTGCATATGTTCCTTGTTTTCACAAAACTATGCAGCAATTCCCCTATAAAATGTCAGTAACTTGGAAATAAACTGTTACGTGAAAGTTTGACTGTGTGCCATGGCATGTACACTATATCATAAATCCAGCGAAATCGGACGACAATTTTCCCTTCTTGCAGTATAGAAAAATATCTTCCATGGATCACCTCCTTTGGCGATACCAACATAAGACAATTTAAGGGAAAAAATGCTGAGAAATCTCATAGATAAATGTATCAGGCCACATGGAAACTGTTTCTGGAATGAGCTACTTTGGAAATGCAGGGGAAAAAAAATCTGAAATGTTATGTCAACCCATATGTTGACATTCTGGTGATTTTATCACAAATCTTGTAACAGGCAGTGTTTGCTGTACACCTCTGCAGTCTGACTCAAGACAGCCCAGAAACCTGAGCTTTAAATAACAATAAAAACAATAAATTAAAAATGAGAAAAAAACGTTGCTCAGCATCACACTGAAAAGTTCCAGAACGAAGCCCAAGAGCAAAGGCTCAGAAAGTGGTATGCAAGTGCAAATACATATGCCTCAACCTTTTGGGTTTTTTTTCTTCTTCCTCTTTTTTTACTTAAACTTTGTGTGAGTTTGTGGCAATTTTGAGGATGGAGCCACAGGAGCACGGGCAGTCTCCTATCTCTGTGAACACGTAGGAAGCCCACCATCCTAAATTCTTCTAAGTTTCCTGCAGCATGGAAGGAGATGTGCCCTCCTCTACCCATTTCCCTACAAAAGCAGTAACAACAAATGCACTACTGTATCCTGCAAACTACAGAGAGAGAGAAGGCCAGCTGTTGGAGTGGAAGCCTGCTGTGTGTTCTCTTCTGCTTCTATGGCAGGGATGAATTTTCTGTTTCTGAAAAGCCTCCTTCATGGGGGAATTGTGTGGAGTAGGTCCCTTCCCAGATGGGACTCTCCTCTTCAGGCTTCTCTTTTTCTTTCTGTAGCAAGCCTGTGGACTTGTCTATACAATCCACAGTCACAAGGTAGACTAGAGACGAAGATCTTTGGCCTTAAAGATCCTCAGCCACTTGAGCCATATGAAAAAAATCACCCAGTTATTTCTTTTTTTCCTTAGAAGATAACACGCTTCTTCACATCTTTCTGTTTGACATTGTTATTGTTGGTTAGAGTAACAGTATCCTAGTTAGTGGTGACTTTTATTTTAAAGGAGCATGTACATAAACATGCCTTTATACTCTGTGATAAGTCGTCTGACTACTGCTGTGTGCTGCAAGTGTTATTTATCTTCGTGGGTTTTTTTACCTTGGAACCTCACAGTTTCTCATGCATGCTGCTTCTATCTAAAAAGTGTTTCAAACGTATACGTACTGGCCATTTCTAGGAAGTTTCTAGGAAAACAGTGTGAATAAACCCTTGCTGTGAAGGTGACATTGCTATTTCAGCTACTCTGTATGTGTGAGAGTGCATACGGATAAAATATACTTAAATGCAAAGTTTCTTGTAAGGGAGCTGGGTTTGTGCCCTTTCTGATACATAAGTACCTATACAGGAGTGGTCGAAAAATATTGAAAATTAATATGTGTGTTTGTGTTAGTTATATGCCTTGTTTGGTTGCTTTTTTGTTGGTTTTATTTTTTGAAGGGCAGGGGAGGTTAAGCAGGAGGTATGGCACAGACATCTCTAATGTGGGAGCAAACGTGTGTGTAAGAGGCCACTGAAAGAAGAGCTCGAGGACACCAATGGGCTGACTGACAGCAAAAAGGCAATGAGCAATGACAAGTTCAGTTCTGCCTCTTACTTGCCCCGTGTGGAGGCTATAGGGCAAATAGCCCAACCAGAGTCCTATGCATTTCTAGCAGCACTTCCCTGCAAGATTAGATAATAACCAGAGCTGGCCTCTAAGGAGTGGAAAAGTAAAACTAAGTTGTACATCTAAAAAGCATAAGCATAATTGCTCAATAAGTATTTGCATGCAGGAAGAGTAAGACACTTCACTTATAATTTGCCAATTACTAACGAGTTGCTCTGTAAGGATTTTTTTTCCTCTAGGGATGTGTGATAATGAAGCTGATATCCTCTTTCTCTTCCCAAACAACAAGCAGTTGGAAGTCATGCCAAAACCAAGCCGACGCCTGAAACGGGTTCTGCTGCCCTCATTTCTGTGTTCCTCATTTCTGTGTTCCACTGTGACCCAAAAGTTACAGCAATTACTCTTTCTGTTGAGTGCCCACTGCTGCTTGTGGGATGTGGATGGGGCTCCAGTGTGCAGCATGCAAGCTCTATTGGGTCTGTGCTATGGCATATTAGAGAGCTTCCAGTCTTTCCAGTAGAAGGGTTACATGAAGTTTGTTCAGTTTGGTTGACTTCTAAGTATTGTTTTTTTTTCCTGTAGGGAAAGATAATATGATTAGTATGTTTCTGCATTAGGATGTTTCCACTCTCTTCTGCTGAATTTGAGGGCATTTTTAATGCTTGTGTTGTATGATATATACATACAGAGGCCATAATATTTCTGCTTTGGGAATACCATATTATGGCTCTGATTTATGCTGTGATGACAGACATAAAAGCCCAATGAAATCAACCTGGGTCTGTATGGTTACCATGGTTCTTCTGCAAGGCTCAGATGGAAGGCTCTGTTTCTGTGTTAATATTGAAGAAAAACAAAGTAAATTAAATTTCATGTTCTGGAAAGAATCAATGCAATTTTCGCATTCTTGCCCCACTCCCCATCATCCTAAAATGCAAAGAAAGCCACCTCTTGCAAATGTCAGGTGTCTGTGGAGTTGGATGTTAAAAAATGCATGTATATTCCACGGCTGTGAATCTGTTTTAACAGAATTATGTCAATCCCACCTGCTCTAAACAGAGTTATGAGACAAAGAGCTTTCATCAAAGCCCAGAAGAACTCGCCCTTATTGTTGATGAGATTTAGATGAACTTCGCTACAATGAAATACAGATTTGCTAGTGTGAGGCCTCCACAGTCGCTGGTAACTAGTTGCTAACCACTGCTAGCAGCAATTGATAGTCATTTTACAGATTTTCTCCAGGTTTTAGACAATGTTTGAAATGGAAAGGTAGAAGACAACACAGCACTTGGAAAGAGGAGGAGAGGGTGTGGGTAGTTACAGTACTGAACTACTGACGCACTGTATTTCACAATAACCGTTGCTGCTGTGTGTGCTTGGAGAAATCGCTGATTGTTCTCTTTTCCCTGTACTGCCCTGAAGAATTTACAAAACCCCCAAGAAAACAAACCCAAGCAGGCAGCAGAACATGAATTCAAAAGCAGAATGGGATTACAAAGGGAGATTCTGCATTGAACTGAAACATTCTTTTTTTGGATCATTGAGAACAACACTACAATACTGGTCTGTTACCCTTCTCTTCTTATGTCTCCATTTTGTTTTTCTTTCTTAGCTTAGGTTTTTCCCTTTTTGGAGTCATGCAGGGAGGAAAGAAGGAGCCTTTGTTTTAAAAAGCCTGAAACCAACAGTGGCCCATTCATCATAATTAAGTCTAAAATAATACACTGACCTGTTTGTATTGAATGCAAAAAAAAGTTGTTATACCTGCTGTAGCCTTTGTCTGCCCCCAGATCCAGTTTCTTCTCCCTGGGTTTCTGGTTCTGGGACAGTAACTTTAAAAGCTGAAAGACATCTGCATGTTTGCATGGTTGCATGTGAAAGCATCTCCTCTTCTATCTAGTGCCTGAAGTTGGTATGAGAACAAATTTTTCATAATCAGATGTTTTCTTTGTCACATACCCTGTTTTCTTTGACAGGCTGCTGTCCCCATAACAACCACCTCTCTCATCAACAACTTCCTCAGATGGTGAAACACCACCAGTGTAACACTGGGGGTCGCATAGAAGTTAAAAGTTACCTTGCCAGGATGTGCATGGGCCCAATTCAGAGCTTCCTGAAGTCTGTATGAATCTCTCTGCTGATGTCAATGATCGTTGATTTCTTCAGGGCCTGCTTCTAACCTTTTGAAGTCAGATTTTTAATATGACAAAATATAGAGGCTTAACGCTGTGACTCTTGGTAGTCTAGAATGCTCTGAGTAAATATGCTGATGGATTAGTTACAGAACATATGTGCTTTAGGAAAACAGTGGAGAGATTTACAAAAAAGATGCCTTTTTTTGGCATCAAGTTCTGATTATCCTCCAAATGAGGAGTGTTGGGTGCCTTGGTCCTGCTTCTGCCCATTTTCAGTCTGGGTCTTTGTACAGAGACCCACATCACACACGCAGGCAGCATGCACAGCCCGATCCTGGTTCTAAGGGTTTGTGCTCAGGGAAACCTCCCTTCACCGATCTCCCCAATACCTGTCTCCCAGACTGCTCATTCAACTCACCAGCTAGTCTGGCCTGGAGTTCATGAGCAGATTATGTGTGCAGACACAGAACAGAGAACACACTCACATGAAAAACAGTTAGAATTTAAAAAGAAGATAGGACAGATAGAGGCAATCAGCCACAGGGCTCAGCCACAAAAATGTACTGACCAGCAGCCTGCTTACATGCAAACTGTCCCTTTTATTCCCTCTTTCCAATCCATCTCTATCTTTTTGTTCTTTACCAATCTGCCCTTGTTCCTCCCCTCCTTGTCTTTTGCCAGGTTTATTATATATCTCATAATAATCCTTTATCATCTTAACAGTTCCCTATTCAATCCCAGAGTTTCCTTCTCAGACACCTCATTATAGATCCTGTTCTCCATTATGCAATACTCTGCTTAGGTTGCATAGCCTACCAGAGAGTTTAATTTGTTAATCCCTCAGTAGGTTTTGCACCAGGGAAACAGCTAAATCATTCACCTTTGATAGTCTTAGGAATAGCTGATTCAGATGTTTTGCACCAGGGAAACAGCTAAAACATTCACCTTCGATAGTCTTAGGGGCAGCTGATTCAGATGAATCAGGTTTTCTGGATCTTTGTGTTTATTTTGAATAACCATTAGCCAGATATTCTTACAGTGATCACAAATCTGTCTATTCTGCATGATTTCCTCCCTTCAGAGCTGCTTATTCAATAGCATTTTCACTAGCTGTCTCATTTGGCCCAGCCAGATGCACTGGAAAGGGGTGAGAATACACTTAGTGCATTTCTCAGCAATTCATCCTGCAGCATGCATTGAATTCCTCAAGCAGAGATGATACAATTTTGGCTGCTGCATGTTTCAGGCCACCTGGGAAAATCAATTTATTCCCACCACATATGTATTGAATTGTTACCTAGGATAGCATGTATGTGCTATTTTTTAATTCCTCACATTTTTTATTTTGCAGGCAGCAAAGCACGTAGAGCTGTGCCCATGTGTTTTCTTGCATGGGAAAAATCTTTAAATACATTTTCTTTCTTGAGAAGAGACTGCATCTGTGCCAGGTTGGGGTGAAGCGATGGCAGGCCTGAGGCAGCTGTCCCATGGCACTCACGATGACAAGCGCCTTTTAGCAGCAGCCCCTCTGACTGTACAGCCCACATGCTGGTCTGCTCCCAGCTGCGGGGCAGCATGATGCTGCTATTTGCTCCTGTTCACAAGCACAAGGCTACAGATCAGGTTTGAGTGGCGCTGCACCCAGCAGCACAAGAAGGCTGCAGAAAAGAAGCTGCTGTGGTGCAAATACGAGGCATGCAGCCCTGACCATATAGGAAAATGCCTATTGTGTAAATCTCATGTTCAATGCAAGAAACTTGTCCAGTCTGTGCAAGGGTGCATGTGTAAAAGGATGGTTGCACAAACAAGTCTGTATGCAGACTATGTGGACCTCGAAATCACTGCTCTGCTCAACCATAACACATCTCTGGCTGAGAAGTCAGCAGAGAAGATGAAGGAAAGCTTCCCTCTGCAGGGGCGGGAAATAACCGTTCTCTCTGCATGTATTTCTCCTGTGATGCTGGGGAGAGGAGCTGCTGCCAGAGGAGCAAAGCTTTCCATCAGGGAAAGCTGCCAGCTGCCGCCCTCTTCCCTCTGCTGCAGCCAGTCTGCAGTTCAAGTACATTCGCATCTGCTGCCATCCAGAGCTCGGGGAGGGAAACTGTCTGCTCTGCCAGACTTAGGTTTTAATTTGATTCAAAACTTGAACTCTGGATCTGGGTGAGCAAAACCTTCCTTTCCTGCAATGGGGTATTTATTACTTTCCAGAGGGGAGAAACTGGAAGTGCTTGATGCCATTCTGTCAGCCACCCGACTGATAGACGTCCTGTTTCCCTGACAGCAAAACAACCCCAGGAGACAATGGCTTCGCCATTGCTCATCACCATCTTCTTCCCTTCTTTCCTTTCTCTTCTTTCTCGTAAAGCTACAAGGAATGAAATACTTTTCCACGTGTGATCTTCACACACAACTTTAGGGTGGTTTTTTGCATGATAATGTGTCTTGGTCAGTCTGCTTCTCCTCAAATCTTCGGCTGCACAGAGAAGCACAGTGGTACATTACAACTAATTAAAAAATGGAAGTCTGTATTTACTGTTCTGCTGTTTTAGTGTTTCAATGCAGTCTGTAACAGCCACTGAAATGCTTTATCTTGGGACTGACAGATAAACTGGTGCTTTAGTATGTTAGGTTCATAGAAGGGGGCATTACAGGGGTGGCATTGCTTAAATAAGTGGTGGTGGGTTTTTTGCAAAAGCATTTAGTGTGCACAACAGAGCAGCAGCGCATGCAGGGAGCTGGCAGGGCCACGGCACAGGGCTCCTGGGGCCCAGAGCTCTAGAGCTACAGGGAAACCACCTAGGCCTTGCTCCCAGCAGCCACTCCCTGACTTCCAGCTCTGCAAAAGGTCAGCTTTCGGTCCTTGCGCACGGAAGGGAGTGTTTTCTGCTGCG
>VZRU01005144.1:0-13251 GCA_013398155.1 Pedionomus torquatus | reverse complement strand
TTTTCTTTTTTAATTTTCTTTTTTTTTTCCTCTTATCTGTTTGGACTCATCTTGTGTTTTTCTGAAGTGCTTTTTAGTTTTGCATGATTTAAATTTTGTTATATATTTTTAACATTAAAAGGACTTGTGCTCCCGAACTTATTTACTCCCCTATGTTGATGAAAAAAATGATTTCCAAGTTATTTTAGAAAGGCTCCCTCTCACTAAGAAATTTAAAACTATCTAGTGTAGAACATGTGATTAATTGAACTTCAGTGGTTGTTGTCATAAACTTAAAATGACACATGTTTACACTGTCATTAAGGTCTTTTACTTTGGGGAAATACTTGCTTGTGTGGAGTTCTCTTTACAAGAACAATCTCTTTATGTATTATCGTTTCTATTTGGTTTTGTACCATAGATTTAGAGCTTAGGATAATTTCAATTGCACTGATACTTTACTCAGAAATAAGCAGTAAACGCTTACAGAACCAAGGTAGTGAAAACATTTTGGTAAGTATTGTTGATTCCACTTGGAATTATATGCACATAGAAAAAAAATAAATTTACAATAAAAAAAAATTAGTTTCTAAAGTAATATATTTTATTTTTCTTTATGAATTGGCAATTTCTTCATGTTGCCATTTTCACATATGGGTCAGTTTCATTCAGTAAAACAGTTAGAACAGTGCCCAGTCAGTGGGGACATGACACTTAACACCTTTTGCTTGAGGAACTGTCTAATTAAAATTCTTAAGACCACAAAGACAGCTGAAGTGAAGGAGGCTATGATTCAGCTGCTCGTTTGTACTGATCTGTTGTAATTTCTCAGAGGTCAGTACATTCAGTAACTAAAACTTTTGTATTTGAATCTTGAAGCATGTAATTTAGCTACTAGCCAGATTAAACACTTGTGATTGGCATTTCTTTGTTGTGGGGTCAGTTACAGACTAAGCTTCTAGCACTCTGGTGGATGCCCCAGACTACATAGATGGCCAGGGTTTTTACATCCTTCAGTTTTCTGATTTCCTTCTAAAGAGATGCTGTACCTACAGAAGAAGAGGGGTGCATCAGGAATTTTCCATTAGAACAGCTCTGTGCACTATACTTTTTTTTTTAAACTATTGTATTGTGTTTCCCCTTGTGTGTTCTTCAGACATTTAACGCGATTTTAGTATTAGAAACAACACAGCAAATGTCATTTCATGAAGTTCTCTCAGAGACTTTAGAAGCATCTCAGAAGTGCAGTGAGCCAGAGTAGAAATTCTTCCACTAAGGTGGTATTGCAGTGTTTTGGAAAATGCACTATGAATGTGAAGAGTCTGAAGAGTTAATTCAAAGATGACCAGTCAGTGTAGTCGTAACAAAGTTACTTTCTGCTCTCTGTACCTTGATTTTGATAATGGAAAGAAGGCTGTAATTTCAAAAGTGTTTATTTTCGTAGCGGCAGCCTTGCTGCCTTCTGTCTCCCAAGTTCCAGCATACTTTTGTGTATGTGTGGCTAAGCTAGAAAGTGAGTCTGTTGAACTGATCCAGGTGAGAAAAAAGATATCTTGGTTAATTTTTCAGTCTAGATCAGTTTTCTGGTCTGTTTTCCTGTGTAACCCCAGAAATAGTGTATTGTGACAACTGAGGGAAGGCTCTGTTTAAGAAATACTGCTGGACTCTTTTGAAAATATTACTTGAGTGTGGTTCCATGTAACTAAAAAAAACTGGCTAGCCACCTGCAGGCTGGCCAAATAAGCGCTTTCTTTCTGCTTAGTATTATCTAAAGTAATTTAACTTTCAAGTAATGATTTTTTTTTTCCCTAATGAAATGCAGCGAAAGTGAGAGATTGCACAGGAAGTTTCCTGGTTATGCAATTGCTTGTGGGGTGCACATCTCATGTATACAATGGGATGTTGTTCTTAATTTTAAAATTCACAAGCTAAGTAGTGGGACACCTTCATTATGGTAAATGCTTGTCTATCTTAGAAATAATAATATAATGCATAAAATATTTTTTAAAAAATCCAAAATATTCAACAATAGAGAAAACACTGATGGATACAAATTAATAGTAATAAGTAATGATTCCTAAAATATGTAGTAATCAGCAAACCCTTCCACAGGAATATTTATTATTGATTTACATAGCGCAGTTTTGACAAACAATAAATTCGTTATGTTTCTTCCTCCTTTAATTAATCTTTAGACTACCAATCAAATTGCCTTAGAGAGTCTTATAAGGTGAAAATAGTAGGAAGCTGGGAAGATATTAAAGGGAAGCTTTGTTACATGGTTGCCCTCACCTTACTTTTCCTCAGCATCCATATACAAGCTCCTTTGGAGGCAGAACATAGGGTAAGATTGTTTTAGTCTGAACTGATACAACCTTCTGCTTGGTCTTGCTTGTCAGCAGGGCACTGTGATTTTAACTGCTTGACTCTTAGTTATGACAACAGTATATCTATTTAATTTGCATGGTTCACACTTGAGGAATGGGAAGAGTATTGTGAGCTCTTTGCTTACTTTCTCTTCCATTTAATTGTAACGATGCGTAATCACTTCTTTTGTGAATTTGTAGTGGGGTGTACTGTAAATGATTACTGGCTTTGGAAAAAATTATTATGATACTGTGGACAATATTACTGGTTTTGGTGTGTGAGAGAAAAAGTGAGTGACAGAAAAGAATGTCTTCCTACAAAAATGGCATTTTTTCCTAAGTATTTTTTTTTCACTAAGATGTTGCATTAAAACAGAAGGCAACTGTGTTCATCAACAATATTTGAAATGAGAAACCATCTGTGCACATTAGGTGTTCTGAAAATCTTAAAATTTTGTCATGGTCCTGGAAGGTAATGCCTTTTTATTCAGCAGGCATGTTTCCTTCTTTTTGTTGTATGTGTTTACCTTAGTGAAAGAAAGAAAGAAGCTATTGTTGTCAGCCTTGAGAAATCACCAGAGATGTTGTGTAAAATGCTGGTAGTAGTGATTTGTAAAAGATTAAAATTGTTGGCCAGGTCCCTACTGCAAGGGCAACCACAGTCAGTCTGGTTGTCCATCACTGATGCATTCAATTACACTGTGCAGTTATGTGACAATACATTGCTGTTTGGTCTGTGTAGGTTTTTTTGTATAGAAAATGCATGGTCTAGAAGAAATCTAGTTTGATACTCAGTCTCTGATTTCAAGGCAGGTGTTTTGTTTGTTTATTTGTTTTAAGAAGAGGGGGAGGGAACAAAGCAAGCCACCATGAGCTTATGGTTTACCTGGAAATAGGTCAAACTGTGATACAACATTGTCTGTGAATAGACTTCAGTTACTAAATTCAGAGTAAAAGCAGTGTAGGCAAAATGTTCCTTATGTGTGAGGTGTTACGTAAAGTCTGTAAGTCTGCCAAGTCTGTAGGTGTGGGCTTGGATACAGTTGAAGCTCATCCCTCATGTTTTGTGGAAGCAATATTTATGTATCTGGCCTGTTCTGTGCTTGTTCCTATTTACAAGTACCAATGCAAATAATAATAATGTGTACTCAAAGGTGAATATGTCTACACTTCCTCTTTTCCCTTCTGTTCTGTTTTATTAAAAGAATTTTGTAAAAGTGCACCAATGTGGTAGTAGTACTTTATTGGTAGTACAGGTTACATTTCTCATGCCAACAATGTGGAAGAGATCTTTAATAATTTATACAGGACTAAAGAATTTACAGAAACTGCATTGTATGGCAAATTTTTTCTGTAATTTTTAGCCTGTTACATAGATTATAGGTTATCATTCTAACTCTGTAGTTACACAGTGATTCAAAGAAGTTATGAAAAAGAACAATTTTTCAGTTCTTGTAGTCCTCTGCTGACTTGTCTCCCCTATTTTGCAGGGTTTTTCCATAGACAGCAGAAGTACTTCTAGAGTAAAATTATTCTTAAAAATACAGGACTCTGCATAAATGAGCAGTACTATGATATTAAAACTAATTTTGTCTTCAAAGTTTTATGCCATCTTCATCTTTGGTAGCTTTGTTAGTAAAAAAAAAANGTTTTTTGGTTTTTTTTTTTTGAAAAAAAAAAAAAAAAAAAAAAAAAAGATTAATAAGGTTTACCTTTCCTAATCTGTTTCTAATGAATTTCACTTTCAGTTTTTTCAGAACATAATTTCTGCAAACACACTGACATGAACGCAGTTCTTGCTGTGTTTAAGCTCCCTTCCATTAGATTTGAAGCATTTCAGTTTGCTACAGGGTTTAACCTGTTCTTTTGATCAATTCTTCAGCTGTTTTCTTCTATGGTAACGTCTTTACCTTTCTTTTCCTGTTTTTTTTTTCTTTTTTTTTTTTTTATTCTGTTTTTGAAAAACCACTTAATTGTTTTCACTGCTGCTCTTTATTAATGTCAGCTCCTTTCCCCCACCTTCTGTATACTGGTACTTCTGATGTCCTGGGTATGCATGCTGTGTCCCATCCAAGCTGCCTGCATTCACTGAGGCTGCCACCCATTAGTGCAGTGACACCCTCCCTGTAGTCACACCACAGAAGTGTATTGCTGAGCACTTCTGTTCTGGAAATCAGATCCAATTTCCTGCACAGCCTTCTCCTCCTCTTGGCAGCCTTAAAGATTGAGTCCTCAACATGTACCATGATAAAATAGAAATGGATCCAGCTTTACAGGTTTTCAGTTTTTGTAGTATTCAGCTCCTGCAGGCAGAATGTGAATGAGTGTTCTCTTTTGTTTTGGTTATCTCTGTAAGTAAGGGTGAAAGGAGAGGGTGGGATCTTCATACTTCAGAAAAGGGCGTTGGTTAGCACAGTGGAACTACTGTGTCAGTCACTTATCTCTACATTTCTACTCCATATCCCAAGGATCAGTAGTAATCAGAAATAATTTCTCGAGTAACAGGTATTTTTCTTATGCAGTTTTTTTTCACAAATGTTTTTATGCTGTCATCACAACTAAATAATTCACTGAAACATAAAAAAAATGAATTTTACTTCTTTTCTGTATCTTTCCTCCTTTAACGTATAGTTTCTTATAGAAAAAATTGAATTGAAATCCTTCAAAAATTCTGATTAAAGAGACGCCCTGTATACACAAAGATACATTCAATCATATCTGATTATCACAATGAAAAGTGGAAAATTTATATGAAGGGTTTAAAAATTAAAATTTAGAATTGTTTTTTCCTTTGTAGAAAGGATGATCAGTGTTTAGTTCTGCATAAGTTGATCCATGTGCAACAAATTGCTCAAAAAGAGGAAATGTGACAAGTGCCTTTCTTTTTCTGTGACTTGATGTAGCTTCTTGCACACTCTTTTTGGTTTTGCCTGTGTTTGCCACTGGAGTAAGTTTTCTTAACTCTCTTTTTAAAAAGAATTCTCCATAAGTAGATGTACCTTTACATAAAACATACCACAAGGTCTCCATTCACAATAGGGTCTGCAAGAACAGTGTTTAGTGTGTGTGATGCAGGTGTTATAGAAAGGGGCAGAGCTTCTTATTTCTGTAGAGAGAAGAAAAGTAAGTGATGCCAGTTCCTTCCTAATAAAAGGCCTTGTAGTCCTCTAAGTAGAAGTTACTGAGCTTAATCTCTTCCCTGGTTAGGGACCTGATGTAATTTTTGCTTTCAGATAAAACTTTATAGTTGTCTTAAGACATCTTCCTTCTGATATTTCTTTTGCCCTGTTTTCACATTCAGAGTCTTTCAATTTCTATTCTGGAGCCTTTCCCAGTGCCCTGTGCCTTCAGTGTGTTTTTCTGACCCTAAGCTGTCTTCTCTTCGCTTTCTGAAGAAGGCACTTGGCCCTGTTTTCCATTTCAAGTACCATGGGAACTGTAGTTTTTGAGGAGTGAATGAGGTGACAGGAACTGTAGGGAACATAAGTATTTGAGTAGAGCTGTGTCTTCCCTTTCCTTGACTGCCTGTCCCTGTTTTTGCGTGCGTGGAATAAATTACCTCCTGCAATGTCATCTTTGTTTTTGAAGAGAAACAGTATTTGGGACATTCCGATAGAGCAGTGATTGAAAGGGCAAAGTTTGGGCTAAAAATAACTCAAGCCAACTCAAGTACTTTTCATAAGTTGGTGTGTGTTACACTGCTTTGTAATATGAGGCCAATACAGCTTGTGTGTTTGTATTTGGACAGTTTGCCTCCCTGACATTGAAAAAGAGTTCATACGGAGAAAAATAATTAAAAAAAAGTCAGCAAAAAGGAAACAGAGGGAACAAAGAATCTAATGGTGCTCTGTGTTTCCCCAAATATCTGATTCCAGGGTTAAAGGTCCCTATTGTACTTATTTTGAATGACTGCAAAGAGATGTTTTTACTCTTGATGTGCTTAGGTTTTGAGTTAAAGTACTTTGGATTTTTATAGCAGCTTTATATACTGTCTCTAAATAAATACCTACTTTGTTTCCACAGTCTATTGATGGCTTGCATGAAAAAGGAATAGTTGAAGATGTTCATTGTGGCTCCATGAAGAGTATGCGACCTCCTCACCCAGGAATGGGCCCACCTCAAAGTCCAATGGACCAGCATAGCCAAGGTTTATCCATACTGTGCATGCTTTATGATTTTTGGGGCCCCTGTGTGTGACAGTCAGTAGTTATATATAACAGATTTCCAATTACTTCCTTACAGCCTTGTTTGGAAAGGCTGCAGTGATTTCACAGGGCAAGGTGAATAACTGAATCCCCTTGCTTTCTGGAGTGTCCATCAGTCACATATTAGAAAAAACAGAAAAAAAGCTGAGGTTCAGCTCATCAGCTGTGGCTGATGCAAGTAATTGGCCTAAGTCTGTTACAGATTTCAGTTCACATCTATAAACTCCCCCCCCATCCCCATAGTTCTTTCCTATTTTCTGTGGCTATTATAAATGAAAATACAATAGAATACGATTTATTTTAATCCTGTAGTGAAGGAATGATAGGAACCCAAGCAAACTTGGAGAAACCTTCTTTAATATCTATAATGTTTGGTAAAGGGCTGATCAAAGTTATTTTCATTTTTTTTTTTTATGGCAGAAAATAGAAGCTCTTTACCAGATGGTACATGCATTATTCGCATCCTTTAGTTTGCAGCATAGGAGGACATGCATTCAATAAGCAGCTCAGTATGTCAGAAATTTTACTGGTAATGCCTGCTAGTATTAATTAATTCAACAGATAAGGCTTTATACATTGCATGTTACAGCAACATCTGAAGTATCTCAGTGATATTAGGGTCCTGTTTTGACACACTCTGTATAAATCTACTAAGACATGGTCGTATTTGATGTATTTACATGTTTATTATGTAGGAAAAGAGAAATGCTGGAAGGAGAAAACAGGTAAAGATCAGCAGAATGACTCAGCCTGAACTGCATTGTGACTTTTCAGTGGGCGGTGACTGAAATCCTAGTTTGTGATTTGTTAGCCTGAATCCCTGTCTGGGACCTTGAGTATCAGAAAGTATGTTTCCTGTCTGGGACCTTGAGTATCAGAAAGTATGTTTTTTCCATTACATTTTTCAATATCAGTTAGAAAAGTAGAACTGACTTTGCAGGGACAAATTCTTTGTCAGTTAAGTTAAAATTTCTCCACTGATTTCAATGATATGTAAGCATGATCACCCGAGAGAAAATGTAACCTGACTTTACATTCTTTTAGTTTGTTAAAGTGAACAGAGTGAGTAGTCTGACGATGAAGATACATCCAATTCAAACATAATCTATTTAAAATGCAAGAGCATAAGTTGGAAATCCCTCAAATACAAGTGTCTCTGAGTTGTTTTATTCTTTCCTGTGCTGGCTGAGATCAGACTTCCAGGTTGTGTTGCTCTGCAAGAAGATGATTGCATTAGTAGCAGCTGTGGCAGGCTAAAGACTACAGATCCCTGCTCTCTTTTTGGTGTATGGTAGCAACAAGGTAAACAGGGAATACTGGAGTTCTGCTGTAAGCAAACTTATAAAAGAAATGGTTGACCCCCTCTTCCCCACCATTTTCTAACACTTTGAATATTCTACTTGACATTATTGAGGAGTATTTTAGCTCTCTGTGCCTTTATATATCTTTTTTTTTTTTCTTTTGTGAACAGTTAATTGTGTAAAAAGATGGATATGACACTTGAGGCTATTCTGGTATGTGCTGGGGAAAATCTCATCTGCTGACCTTGTACTTTGTCCCCATTACTGTACATATCCAAGACAGAAAATCAGGTTTCTTAATAGCCTTTCAGCCTATTGGATACTTTCAGTCTGATTTGCCATGGGATTAGAGTCCTGTAAGACGCCTGTATTTCTACAAGTTTTGTGAAAATAGGTAGTATGGTAAAAGAGTGGTAAAGCTCATAGTCATGGGGAGAGGACAGTATGAGTTCTCTGAGAACCCATGGAAAGGTGCATGGTAAATGTTCTAATCCTGATAAAATCTTCAGTTGCATTTATTACATTCTTAGAAACCAACAGTTACTGGAAGGTTCTCTTCCTTGCAGATCCTTGAATGTCTTGATAATTGAGCTTTCATTGTAGTTATGTACTATTTTTAACAATAAGCATGACAAATATAAATTGCATCTCATTCGTTTTAGGTTTATTTTTTCATGGTGTATTTTTTATAGAAATTGAAATAGAAAAATACATGTGCTAGTTAATGTTAACTATTTTTGAACATTTGATGGGAAGTAGCTGAAGAAGTTCAAAACACTTTGCTTACCTTGAGAAGGTTTGTAGCGTTGGTCCAACATAAATGTATTTCCCACTATGGTCCAAGACCTTATGCTTTGCTGCTCTGTGTTTTGGGCTTGTACTTAACTTCTGGGTGTTTGTTTGTTTTTTTTTAACTAACTTTAATTGCTGGTTGAGGTGACATGCATGATCCTCAGATTCTTTTGTCATTCACATCTTCTTAATTTTTACTGGGGAGTCAAGATCTCTGTGAAAAATTCCAGTGTTTGGACTACTAAAACCTTGACTCTTTCTATTTAATATTTTTTACCAGGGTTTAGAGCTAATATGTGTTCTTCTCTGTTTATTTATAGGTTAAAAGTGAGGGAAAAAAAATCGCTTGATTTCTAGCTCTCTGGATCTTGAGCTTTAAAACAGATGAGGAAGGTGTTCTTTGCTTCTGTTAACTAAAGTGAAATTAAAAGTTAATTGAGCAGAAACTTTTTACACAGTCTGCCCTCCAGAAATCCTTGTGATTGTTGAAGTGTTATAACTAGGATTTCTGCCATTGCTAATACTGAAAAGAATATACATTGTTTATGATATGTTGTCATATGTTTCTGTCAAACAAGCTGATGGTAAAGTGGGATGAAGACTGTTGCTAATTATGGGTACAGTTAAGGAACCAGTTATTTTTTAACTGTTGAAAACTTAATAAAGATTTCTGATGTAGCCTCATCTACATGGAGAAGACAGAACCAGACTCTTCTCAGAAGTGCATAGCAGAACCACAAAAAGTAATGGTCACAAGTTATGTAAGTGAAATTTTGATAGCACTTAAGAGAAAGAAAATCCACCATGAGAGTGATAGAGAATCACCGTCATTGGACGTTTTCTGAACTCACCTAGATAACATCTGGAGAGACCTGATAAAGCTTTGAAGTTACCACAGCTTTAAATGATAGGTTGGGCTGTTTGACCTCCCTTTACTGGTGTTGGCTATCTTCTACTCTCTGTATTTCTCCAGACTAAAGGTTATCTGTTGTCCTTTGCCAACGCATAGAACTCTTCTCTTGCAGATATTCTGCAACTTTATCATTCAGTGTTTTTGCTATCTTCCATCCTGAAGGTTAAGTTAAACAGACTGGATTTTGCAGAACTGAAAATTTTTGTGTGGCAAATCTAGAGAAAGGGATACCTGGCAGTTCAGCAAGTAACAAATAATGAAATAAATATTTAAGAATCTGCTGAATACTTACTTTGGAATTTAATGTGTGCCACAGAAAATGTGGTTGAGGTGCTTTGTAGCACATGAAAGCGTGTTTGCAAGATTCAAAAAGGTGTCTGTCTTTGCCTTTATTTTAAATATTCCTGCAGACTGTCTTCATTTTTTTTCTTTTGTGACATATGCTGATTAAGCTCGACCTTTGGAAATCTTTACATGCCCTTATTCAAAGCCCATGTGTGCATAATCACCTGTATTAGAGTATGTATAATAAGATAAGAAAAAAGCAAGTGGTGTAGAAACTTTATTAGGACAGTCTTGTGACTGCATGTATTGTCACACTGCTAGATCTTCTGAAAGTTTCCAAACATAGAGGAAAATTTCTAGATAGTACCACAAAATTTAGGTTCTATAAATGGCACATTTTAGGGCCTTTACAAGAAATTTGGAACATCCTGAGATATTTTACTGGAATTTTATTTTTATTTTTATTTATTTTTTATTACCCTTGTCAAGCCTAGTTTCCTATTACCATGAATCTTAATGCACAGGACTTTGAGGGAGAGAGAAAGTGTAAGTAATATATATCTACAAAGCTCAGAAACTGTCCACTTCTAAAAACTCTGCAACACATAATCACAGATGTGTAGCTGGTAATCAAGACTGAAAGTGAGTGTTCAATACCTTACATCATAGCTAAAGAGATGGCAGAATTACTTGCTTCTGTAGTCTGACTGCACATGTATAAAATTGATGCGGTTCCACTTTAAAGTGTCAGGAAGAGTGTAGAAAGAGTAGATTTGGTGTCACAGAGCCATGAAATGTGGCATGAACTTTGGAGTTCTGTGATCCATGGCTTGCTAAAGAATATGGAAGTGAACCAGAAGGTTTCTTGGTTTACTTCTTTTTAAGCTTTTTTAACTTTTCAAATTAATAAGAGCACTATTTGTGCTGCACAATGGCAGAATGAATTGAATAAGTATCATTACCTCTTTTTCACTCTTGGTGGACAGTTTTAAAATCTAGCTGTCTGTTGTACGTGACGTGAAGAATTGCTCTTCGTATTTTGTCTCTGACATACTACATACTCTTAGAAATCTCACTAAAATCTATGCCATCTCTTTTTGTGGATGTGTTGTGAAGGTCATGGAAATATGTGTTAAGTGTAATTAAAATTCAAACTTAAAACCACTCCATTCACAAGTGCTGTATTAAGATACAAGCAGTGTTTACTTCAGAACTGTGCTTGTTTTCCTGGAATTTAAGGGAGTAACATGGTCTTCAGAACTTCTTCAAAAGGTGATTTTTGTGCTTGCTGCTGACGTTCCAAGTTCTCGAGCAACCAGATGGTAAAAGGTATTGAACGATCTTCGTCTGGCTCAAACCTTTAATCTATGTAAATTAAAAGTGCAATTGTACAGAAATTGAATACTATTCAATTTCACTATACTATTGAATACTAATTGTATAGAAATTGAATACAGTCTCCTTCTGTTTCTATATGTTGGCAAGCTTTTGCAAAAGAGGGCTTTTATCAATGAATGGGTATTCCTTGATGTGTGTGCATCAAAATAAACTTACAATATTAAGCTGTAAAATAGGCAAACTTCACTGCATGTGTTCCACCATGACATATTTGTCCAACATTCTAGTGAAACAGTACCACATCCTGATGCTTCTTTATTGTATTTCAGGTTTTAGTTTTACTCCAAATGTGAAAGTAATTATTATTTTTAGGAATTACTGGACTATATGGTCACAGATTTTAAATAATAGCTCGTGAGGTTATCTTGATATCACAGGAAACTTCAGATTGCACTTTCGTTCTTGCAAAAATACTACAGCTGTCCTGAGTTGAGAGAGACATTTTTATACTCAGTAATGTTAAGGAAATTTGATGGCCTTTAGACTAACCAGAGAGATAAGTTTGTGATCCTCTTACCTGTTCTAGGTTATATGTCTCCACACCCGTCTCCACTGGGAGCACCAGAGCATGTGTCCAGTCCAATGTCTGGAGGAGGTCCAACACCGCCCCAGATGACTCCGAGCCAGGCAGGACCTATTATACCAGCAGACCCACAAGTTATGAATCAGCCAAACAGAGGTCCTTCGCCTTTTAGCCCTGTACAGCTGCATCAGCTGCGGGCTCAGATTCTAGCATACAAAATGTTAGCTAGAGGTCAGCCTTTACCAGAAAATCTCCAGCTTGCTGTTCAGGGCAAGAGGACCCTGCCTGGCATTCAACAGCAGCAGCCTCCCAGTGCCTTCAACAGACAGTCTGGTAAGTGAATCTCATCATTGTGTCATTGTGCAGGTAATTCTGGAAGTTCTACCTATGTAAAATTAAGAAATGGGTCCTGTGCAGCCCTGCAGTTTGGGACTGGCATGTAACTGAACAGAAGCCTGTAGTTGTAAGCTTGAGCAAGTGCATAAAGCACATTTATTATTTATGGCATATTGTCAGAACTGAAATAAAGGTGATTTCACTCTACAGTACTATGTCTGTCCTGATTACACTTGGCATTTTTTGAATGTTAATTATACTTTATTGATCACAATTTTACTGTTTTTCTTAGAGTGAATTTTCAGTTCCCTGTCACTATAAAAGAGTCTCGAGCAAGTTAACTAATTATTTAGGTTGTTGAACAAACCATGTATAGTGTGCTATCAAATGAAAAACACCAGGAAAAGAAAATATTTTTTTTTTTCCCTTTTTTTTTTTTGGAACAGTAAGAGATGTTACAGGTGCAGTAAGCAAGCACTTTTGACTGCTAAGAAAGCTGAGTTATGTTAAACAACCTACCCCTGTTAGTTTCTGAACACTTCCATTACTGAGTTTGCATTAGAAAGTGAGGGTTAAGATTACACTATTTTCTTTGTAGTAATGTTTTAATAATATCACTGGTCACTTTAGTGGATGTGGCTTTGCTACTGAGTAAGGTTGGTTTAGGAGACATGATTTTAATATGCCTCGTTACTCATATTTTTTCCACAATAAAATCTACTTAAATCCATATTTATTGAAGAAAAATACTACTTGCCTGAATAGACTAGCATGCTAGAAAACAGAATGATTTTTGAATACTTGAAAATGCTTTGTATCTTACTAAGTTTCTTTTCTATCCCAAATTGCAGGTATTGGGTTACACACAATGAGCGGTGCTGCAACCGGACCAGGACCTGCTCCAGGGATGCCTGGACATACAGCTGCCATTACCCCTAAAACTTGGACTGAAGGTATAGTGGAATATAATGCTGATTTCATATCAGGTACAAAATTATGGTTAAATAGTGTGAATCAAGTCTGGGGAAAAAATAGAGCAGGGGAAAAAAAATAAGGGGAAGGTAAAAATGCTTGAGAGCTAGCATAACCTTGAGTCCAGGACTTGAATCAAGGAGAGTTTAACCATTTATTCAACCATGAATGATGTGACCAT
>VZRU01005143.1:0-35499 GCA_013398155.1 Pedionomus torquatus | reverse complement strand
CCCTGAGGCGCACCCGCCGGGGAGCGCGGATGGGGGACTCCTCTTCCTTCCTCGTCTGGAGAGGTGGATGCTCCCTGAAGTTTTGTCCGCTGGGTGCATGTGCTTAAGCGGCAGTCACATGCTTGGCTGCCGGCGGGGGGGATGGCTCTGATGGGTGGCCGATGTGACCTTCAGCGCGGTGAGAGTTCCTGCCTTGCGGGTACCCATCCCCGCCTGGGCTCTCCTTGGAGGTTTATATCGCAGCTCTTGAAAGGCAAAGCTTTGATTGACACTTTCGTTGCGATCCTGCTTTGCATTTGAGGGCAAGGAGGCTGGCTTCTGTCAGCTTTTTAATCACGTTGTTATGTTTTGATCAGCTGATTGAACCGTGTGAGAGTATGTGGCAGTAAATGTCTTTTATTCTGTCAGCCGTCCTAGTCAGAAAGTGCCACGACAAGCTGCGTCCTTGCTTTTTTTTTTTTTTTTAATTGGAATCTTCATCTGTCGGGAGTTACACCCCTTTTTGTTTGTTGCTGTGTTTCAGGGTTATTTTTGGCTGATTGTGAGAGTCTGATGCAAATAACTACTAGTAAATAACTTTTCACACGTTACAAGGTGACAGTCAATTTCAGGTGTGCTTTCAGAGACTTGTTATGTTTCAAGAGATGTATTTCTGAGTAAAAATAAGTAGAGTTCTTCGTAATTGCACCTCTAACACTGGAGGTAAATTAAAAAGAATTGCCAGCTGTTTAACGATAGTATCATCTATGAGAATTGTATCAGTTCATCAAATTTCTATGATGAGCACCTGAAAGTAGGACTTAATGAGTAGAGTGTAGAAAAATGACAGACTTTTCTGATGATGGTTTGCCTGTAAGAGATGGCTTGCTAAGACAAGTACTGTGCAGTAGGAGGGCTGTCTTTCAGGACAGATAAACATGATTCATTGACTAATTTTCCAAGAAGATGCAAAAAATAGCATTTTCATGGAGAAGGTTACAAAAAAGATGAAGGACCTTTTTATCTAGTTAGATTGCTAACGGTGCTGTGGTGACTGAGTCATACAGATCCGTCTGGTTTATTCTAATACATAAAGAATTGGAACTGTTAAATGCTGAGTGCTGGCTGGGTGTGTACATTAAGAAACTTAACTTCTTTGGGTGAATTCAGCTATGCATTAACTGAAAGCGTTAATGATTTCAGTTTATTTAGGTGCTGTTTATTATACTTAAGAGAGACTAAGCTTCAATTTTAAAAGAAGCCTCTAACAACTTTTATAATGAAGTATATAATGAAGCACCACACTTGCTTCAAGAGCTTATATCTCATTTTTATACTCTAACCAATGGATAATGGGTTCATGACAGTTCTTATTTTTTCTCTGAAAAACAGAGATTGGTTCCCCTGTGGTCACAATGTTACTACATGTATACATTACTTCTTGCTGGTAGGCTTTTTTTATTCTGAAAGAATTAGGAATTGATAAAACTTGATAGGGATATTTCGAGCAGTTAGACTTCAGTTATACATATGCTATTTCACACTGTGTGCAAAGGGTTAAAAAGACAACCTCTAAGCATGTAGCACTTTAAAAAAATATATCTTACTGTCAATCTGAGATATTCAACAGAATACGTGTATATGTATACATAAAGCATATATAGATGTACTTAACACATAGTTTTGCCACTTATGGAGAATATAGATTATTACAAATGCCTGACAAGGAGAAAAAGAGGGTCTGACTTGGCATAGCTCTGGATAAAAAAGATGACGGCCAGCTTCATGACTCCCTTGATATTCATCATCTTCTAAGAGGTGTTCTCCAGCTCCCGCTTTGACCCCTTATCCTCGCTGCAAATTAAAATCAATCCAGGAGATGGGGGGAGGGAGGGGATTGTTTCCTTACAGTTCTTTTCTTATATCATACTGTTTATGGTTGATGGTCTGTTGCAGGTTTGCTTGTGATTATTACACTTTTTAAGTAGGATTGTGGTGGCATACTCTTTTAAATTATTTCTTTACACGAAAAGTAGGTTTCTATAGGGATAGTGATAGCTGAAAATAACGTGTTCGGTATGCAGCAAGTGTTAATTATGATAGACAAAGTTCACATTCGCATGGATTTGTTTTTCAGTACATAGTCCTTTGTCCTTGATCTCATGCTACATAGTGGTGAAGGATTTGGCCTCTGCCTCTGAGTGCTAGTCCCAGGAATGTTTTGGCAGCAATTCAGGGTCATTGTGCTTGCTATAAAAATAGAACTGTTTCATTAACCTTGAAATGCAAAGTATTTTTATTGTTTTTAGCTGGCTTGATACCATTCCGGTTTTAGTAATGAAAAAAGTACTGCATTAATGACTAGATAAGGTGTGGGTTTTTTAATTGCATATTTACATAGCAGTAAAATTTTGCATCTCAGAATAATTGACACATTCAGTTGGCTTCCTTTTGGAAAATGGAAATCACCTTCTCTCTTAATGAAGTTAAAATCTTTTTTGTTGTTGAATTTTTTTGTGTATTTTTGTGTATTATTACATCCTGTAATTGTACAGAGGAGCGAATCTAATATAGTCTTTCCAAGTGCTTGTGAGGAGTCAACTGCTCTCAACAAACGTGAAGCAGCAAGAAAAACAGCACATTTATGTTTGAGTTTGCCTGTTATCAGCATAGATGACAATATTCTGAATGTGTTTTTAACTTAACACATACATTTGTTTGTCTATGGTTTCCAGTTGCAAAAGCAACTCATCTCACCTTTCTGTAATTCAAATTTGAATTAGAGTTCTGTAGTGGTGGACAGAATTACATTCTAAAATAAGGTGGCACAACTGTATTTTTGCATCTATCTTGAATTGCTCAAAGTGGTAGTTACAAAGATAAAACCATAACTTTTAATATTTTGTAGCTATTTCAGCTTTTATAAGGCTTTAACTCCATATCACTTTTTCAAGTTAGTCTTGGCTGAGATCTTCTGACTCACTGAAGTAAAAATTAATAAAGTCTGTCGTGTGGTCAGAACTCATTTTTGTCTCTTTGCTACTAAGATCAAATTGTGTTGAAATGTCAGTGTTTTAACGGAATGTGTGGTTTCTATTGTTTTAGGTTTTCCTTTTTTAACCTATACATTATGACATCTTACCATTTATTAGACAATTGGTGTGTATTTCTCATAATGATTTTAACATCTTTTTCCAGCCCTTATATTTTTCTTGGTCATGCTTTAATTTTTCTACAGTTTAATTTGTCAGGGCTTGTTATATCATTGGTGAACGATAAGACTATTGCTTGGGTCGCAAGTGATAGCCCTTCACACTTTCTCAAAATACTTATTCGTATGAATGGGCTCCAACATAGTCTTTCTTTTTGAATTTCTTTTCCATTTCCCATGCACTGATGACCTAGCAAACCATGGGCAACTTGGACTCTGTGGGGCAGATGCAAAAGTCCTAGAATTAGTTCTCGCTTTTACAAGTTGCTTTTTTTCTTTAGTGTGCTATAGGTACTCCTGGTTTCAGCTTACTGTTTCAAGCCGCATGATATCTGAAATGGGAAACACACATCATGGAGTGAGATTTAATTCAGAGAGCACAGAAGTGTACACAGATTGAGATAGATATGTGTGCGTGTATATAACAAATTGTCTGATAATTTGGTTTCTCTTGAGTTTTCCATGAAGGAAGCCTCCTGAGAGCACCGCTCTTGCGTATAGCCCGTCCTTCAATATTTGAATTCTTGTTTTGTCCATGTTCAGTTAGCCTGTTTGCAAAAGACTCAGACATCAATGGGAAATTGGTATATGAGGGAGTAGGCAGACAAAACCGCTAAGAAGTACCTGTGAGTGGAATGAATATAGTAAATTGTCAGTGGAAATCATAATTCTGTGTAAAGATTAAAAATAACACCCGAGAAAGTTTTCTGGCTTCTGTTTTGGACATGTCTGTCTTCACGATTTAACAATTCTAATTTCTAGACCATCTTTATAGCACAGTCATGTATTTCAAGTCTGTGTTGTAAACTTTATGGGCTTTTATCCAAATGTATTTAATTGAAGTTGTAACTTGCAGAAGGAATCAGCAGTTAGGAAATAGTTTTATAGTTGCAGAGTGAAAGGGTCACGGAGTCACTTTCAGGGTGGCACCGCACAGTCTGTTAGTGGGTTGAATTTCCAGAGCAGTTGCCCCATGGTACATGAAAGTAAAGCTATGAGAAGCATGGAAATTGTGAGCATTAACTTTTATGATGTTTGCTTATCTAGCAAACTTCTCAAAGGTTTTACAAATGAGGTTACCCCTTCAATTCAATAGGCTGATACTGGCCTGAAATAGAAGAAAAACCTTTGAGCCAAATGATTTCTTTTCTTTTTCTTCCCCCTGCCCCACTTTGGCTGAACTGGGATTGACCTGTAACAAATAGTGTTTGTATTTTTGCTTCTACTTTGAAGAGAGATTAAATCCAATCTTGAAAGGAAGCAGCATTCATTTTTACTTTATTAAAACTGAAAGGAAAAGGATTCAGAGTTGTGAAGAAACTGTTCTATGCCTCTGAATTTTGTCTCTTTCTACAGTGAGAGATTTTATTACCAGATTAAATCAGCTTGGCTATGTGGATCTACAGCAGGCTTCCTAAGTGCCTTTTTTGCTGTATTGAGTTGGTCTAGATTTGTGTGTGTGTGTGTGTGTAGTTAATGCTTTCCGGCAACCCCTTTTAAAAAGCAGCCTCTTGGAAAAAATCACAAACTAGCATTAGAAGCAGATACACATTCGGTTAGTGAATGTTTCTGAAATCTCAGTCTTACTGTTTCTAATAATTGTCTAATATGGATAATAATTAAAAATGGTAAATAAAATACATACATAAATAAATAAATGACAAAGCAAGATGATGTTGTTCACAAGTATAAGCTGACCTTAATAGAATAAAGCTTTCTGTTTGGTGTTTTGGTTTGGTTTGTTTGGTTTTTTTTTTTTAATCTCCTACCAGTCTACAAGCTGACGAACTATCAGGCTCTAAGCTTTCTTTAAAAAGCTCCTGCACTGTCCATTTTGATCTTGTCAAATGAGAGGTTGTTACAAAGAGACAAACCTGTGGTTGCTGTGCTTGGTGATGGGAGATCTTAGGGAAACTGTTAAGAGCAAATTTGAAATTAATGTAGGTTTTCAAGAGAATTTTGTGTTTGCTGAATGTAAGAGGAAGGAAAATGAGACTTTTATTCTCTTTCATTTTATATTTTTCTGTCATCTAGGACTACTCTACTCTTGGAAGATGATTGATCAGTCTTGGCAAGGAAACAGCAGAATTTTTACTTTAGTGAGCTATTTTGAAAGATTATCCCAATCAGTCATGGTAGTTTCATTTTTGGTTTAAGTGAGTCCCTGCTGAAGAGGAAACACTGATTTTGCAGGTTTTGCTTTTCCAATTTTTAATTGACAGATTACTAAAAGGAAAGAGATTAAAGCAAATATAAAACTTTTTTTCTTTGCCAATCAAAATGCTAAGAGTGATGGTTTCAAAATCCTGCCTTAGGAGTCCATCGCTTTTAATAAATGTGGTAACCCAAAGAAAATTTCTGTTTAGTTGGAGCAACTGCCCTTCTGAGCCTAATTTCAGTGAATGAACCTGTCATACACTAAGTATTCTATGGAAGAGGAAGAATGGTGTAGACAAACAGGTAATTGACAAAGTCAATGCTGAAGTTGAGATGTGATGTCTGCAGGGAAACAACATATTTGTAATGCTACATTTTACATGTGATGTGTAAACTGGGGATTAAAATGTTTGGGTTTGTTATTTTTTGAATAAAAATTCAAATCATAGTACAGGGCAGAAAGACTGAAAGAGACAGTCACGTTGAATTACCTATCAATTTGAAAGAGCAACATTTATTAAACTTTGACATTCTCTTTGTTTTATTTCTAGGTGATGGCTGAGCTGAGAAGCTTGTGAAACTCACATGAAATATCCTATAGATACTTCTACTGACCAGTAGTAGCCCAGATGAAATAAGTGTGTCCTAAGATGGCAGTAGATCTGGAGCATGAGCCAGTCTACAAAAATGAGTTGATGCCAGATTTGATAGTGTCTTGATGGCTCTCATTTACTCTGTCTCTAAACCAAAGCCATCTTTCTACCAAAGCAATAAAGGGACGATGCACAATCTGACTATAGAATGTTATTTCCAAAGAAGTGAACTGTGAAGAAAGGACTCATGAATTTTGATCACAGGGGCTTGGAGAGCATCTCTGGTAAGTTGAAGAATTAACTGTTACAAATCCTGAAGTATCTAAGATGTTACAGAACACCAACCTGTAGACAACTTTGTTTCACATTCTTTGTCTGCAAATAAAAGAAAAACGATGAGTCCTCTTAACTAGCTTGTAAAATCAGCTTCCATCGTAAAATGTTGTTTGTAAAATTCTCAGTGTCACTAATCAACATTGGCATCTTTTCCATTGAAAGATACTGAAGATAGTCTTTGTCTGTAGTGGAAATGTTGGAAAGATAATAATCGTATACCTTTGATGTGCAGTATTTTAGCAACTTAGAACGAATGTTTCTCTTTTAGCAATAATTGTGAAGAGAGTAAGAGAGGGGGACAACACAGGAAAAGCTAAACTTCCTTTCCAGGATTTGACTATTGTATTTCTCAGAGCATGATTCTATATGGATGATAATGGAATTTTATGTTGTACCCTGAACCCTCTTTGTTGGGGATTCAGTTGGAAGAACTTAGAAATCAATATTAATTCAAGAAGTATTCTGATAATTGGTCCAGAACAGAATAATTCTTTTCAAATCTATTGAAAGTTTATAAAATATTTTATAGTATATAGAATGTATACTACTGTAGCAATATGTCATACTTAACAGTAATGTACTATTACTGGCATTTACGCACTTTCAGATGTCTGCTCCGCTGAGGACCTTCCAGAGGTAGAGTTGGTGAGCATGCTAGAAGAACAGTTGCCAGATTACAAGTTACGAGTGGACTCTCTGTACCTGTATGAAAATCAAGACTGGATTCAGTCCCCTGCCTGCCATGGCCATCTTCCTGAAATCACTTCTCCAGTTCGTGATGAGGACCCCTTCCGTTACATGAGTGAGTATATTTGGGCCTTCTTTTCTCTTTTATTGAAGAGAAAACTGTACGTATAAAATTAATATTATAAGTTTTCAAATCTGGAAAACTTTGGACAGGTGGAAGAAAAAGCTGAGTTCAGGGGAAATTCTTGTGGTTGAGCACTGCAATTCTAAGGGCTGACCTAGCACATCCCATAGCTGCCTGAACATGAGATTTCACATAGAAATAAAAATGGGAACATGTGATAGTGAAAAGAGGCAGGAATCTAGAATTGCACTAGATTACATGTAATACAAGAGGTATGGGATATGCAGCAGCTCTGTTTTCAGGAATGTTAGTGGTTGTGTGGTTCTTATGATGATGTTTGTCCTGATGTTTTGTGTTAGTGTTCCTTTTAAATGCTGTTAATGGTTTCTCAGTAGAATAGAAATGGTGTGAATGCCAGATAGGTGGGTACTAGACTGATGTTGGTCACTGCTTTCCAGTTTTGAGAATGCTATGTGACTTATCCTTAAACCTAGCAGATCATAAGAAAGAAAACGGACAGTTTCCAATCACATAAAGAAACCTTTAATATGTTAAAAAACTATTGTGTAGAAAGCTGCCAAAAGAACCCTTACTTGTCTGTAGTTTCAAGTGTTTTCATGTGAAAAGAGGAGAATGATTTGTAATCACTTTAGAGAAATTCAAAGGTTCTGTTTCCTCCATATATTGCAACAAACCACTTGAGAGAGTGAACTTGTTATTTATATGTAATCTGTAGTGATTACCTCTTCCTTGTACATGCTACCTCTGCATGGTGTACATGCCACTGCTCTGAAAGGCTTTTTTGGTCATTTTATGTGCTTTAAGCCTCCACCCAGGGTGTAATAGCAAATGAGTAAGTAAAAGTAAAATATCAACTCCTAAAAATGCAGTACTCAACAATTTAAAGCAATCTTGTTATCAGTTGGATCTCTTTTAATTGTAGAAAGTATTTGGAGAGCTGCTAATGTTTATTGCTCAGTCCATTCCTGATAATAATATTGCAAGCATAAATGATTTTGTTAGGTGAGTGAACCTTTTTGTAGTCACTGGAAGCAGGTGTGTAGTCATTGGGTGTGTACTTTCCCTAGTTTTAACTATAAAGAGGTGGAATCAGTCTGCCAGAGCTGGAAGGAGCTTTACATCAAATGTAGCTCTGCTGAAGCTCTCCAGTCAGCATCTGGAGTTTCGGTGTGATGAAGCACAGGGCTCAGAGAGGAGGAATTTCAGGCAGTGTGAGCCTGCAGTTGCAAACTGCATTGATGGGGAGGGGGATTGTCAACAATGTTTTAACAAAGACGACCATATATTATTTGGCTGTTAAGGTGCTACAGAAGGTGTTCTGTGAGAGGTTTTTGAACAGCTACCATAGATGTTTTACTTGACAGTCTCAAAAATGAAATGTGACAATGACTGACAGTAAGTTAAAAGAGAACTGTTAGGCATAACATACAAAACTAATTCTAACATTTAAGAAGGCTGTTGTAACTGCTGAGTCATGTGAACTCAATATAAATATGTTTTGTGTTTTTCCTAGAAATTGTCCAAAGAGATTGATTGTAGTAGTCATCATACTAGCTTTGAGCCTACAAAAAAGCCTACAAAAAATTACAGGGAGATACTGGGAAGGTCCCTGATGAATACAGATGTAAATCAAGATCTAGTTATAATAATTGCTGAATAGATTGTTAGGTGAAGTCTCTATGTTTATTTCTGTTGACTGGAATTGGGAATAAATGTCACAATTATGCTTTTGAAGCTAGCTTCAGGGGTTTTTATGTGTATATCTTCCCCTCGCTATATATGTATGCAATGAATTTTATAACTTTTTCTAAGGAGAGCACTAAACTCATGGTTTGGGTGAAATTGTAATTGACGTCCAAGGTAAAAAAAGAAACAAAACAATACTTACTGCACTTAAGCTCCTCCTCTTTTTATGGTTGCTGCTGCATATTAGATCCCATGACTAGGTAAGTTTCCACTGGCAGTGTTTTCAGTAAGGTGGAAGAATATTTGCTGTTTCTGTGGTAGCATAAGAAGCCCTGAATTACAAAACGTTTGTCTTTGGAACTACTTTATATGCATAAAGGAACATGGCACAACATAACAAGAATATTAACCAAAATGAAGAGTTTCTTGCAGCTTTTGCTTGGCAAGGTGAGTGAGGAGAGATTACACATTTGCATGTTTACAGGACATAATTATAACAAATTATGTATAATTTTGATCCATTACATTGATAAAATGACAAAGGTTGTCTAGAACTGAGTTTCAAAGCTGTTAGTTGTGTGATTTCACTTACCAGAGTAAATATAGTTGCTTTTGATTTTAGGAACCTACCTACCTGAGTAACCTTGTATGTCACTAGTGTAAATCTTTATTAAGGTGACTTAAAACTGGATAGAAACTTTTAAATTGAAATCACCTATTGGGCACAGTTACTACAGGAGAACTGGCTGTAATATTCTGCCTGTAATAGCTGAAACTTACATTATGTGCAGTGAATTTCCCAAATACTAGTAAGCTAGATGAGTTTGGAGTGCCCTCTCAGCAACCAATATCGTCAGCCGTGCAATGCAGTAAAAGTGACCTCCCAAATACATGTTATACTATTCATAGATAGGTACTTTAAATTTTTGTGATGAACTTTGATTTTTGTCCTGCTTAAAAATAACAGTTAGTAAATGCCACTACTGTAAGTTCAAAGCTCCTAAATACTTGAACAGCATGTTGGGTTTTTATGCCTACTCATCTACTTGATAAAAAGCGTTTCATTTATTTTTCTGTAAGTTTTAAGAGAAACAGTTCTGTACACCTTTTTCTTCTATATTGTTCTTTCTGTTCTCCTGTCTTTCAATTAAGTTTCTTTCTATACTAAAGTGCTCCTTGTCTTTGTTCCTAGCATAGCCTTAGTGTTATGTTTTAAAAGGTTAATTATGGACATTATTCATGTAAAGGACATACATAGCTTAGACAACTTAGGTAAATAAAGTTAGTGTGCACTTCAGCTTGGCACTTCACTGTCTCATAACTAAGTGTGCAGTCCTCAACAAGAACAAAGGAGAAAACTGAGAACCAACACCACTTGTGTATTCAGACTGTGAATCAGATTGAACAAGATAGAAGCATAAAGGAAACCTTCAGAAATAGATTTAGACCAAATCCATAATAATCTCATTTTGCAGTGCAGTGATGGTGGAATTAGTTTTGAAACACATTAACTTACACCTTCAGTTGAAGCAGTTGCTTCCAGTTAAATTTGTGTTGCTGCAATCTTTTTATTTTCATGATCCTGATTCCATAAAACAAAAATAGCAGATTTCTGTGGAATTTGGACAAGCACAAACATCCGTCACCTGCAAGTGAGATGTATAATTCTGCTTCTGAAGTCAGTCTTATATAAATGGTTCTTTAAAAGTTCTAAGAAAGTTTTAATGATGTGAAAAAGATGTTTACACATGCATTTATTTTTGGTGGTGGTGAATGCATGCAAATAAATTACCTATTTCTTTACATTTTAATTCTTTCTCCTCTTTGTTCTTTTTTTCCCCCCCCCCATATCTCTTGTTTTCTGTCACTCTAGCTCTTATTGAACTTCCTTCCTCCTCCTTGGCTGGATCTCACAAATTTGCTCAAGGTAATCAAGATTTCTTTTTTACTAGCATCTTCTGTTTCTCAAGACAAGAACTAGAGCAGACCGGTGCTTTGACATTTAGCACTGTGTTTTGTTCAGGGTTGTTGCAAATTCTTCATGCTTCATTTATTCTTGACTAAGTCCTGTTTTTCAAATCCTACTTGTTCTTAGGTTTTCATTGGTTTTACAAACTCTTCAAAGTCACTCAATCAGTAAGATAGGATTTACTGCTACATCTAAATTGCAGACCTACAATATCCCATTTCTTTTTAACTGTTTCTAAGATTATCAGTCACTTAATAAATACGTTTTCTGGGGTCTCCACCTGGGGGCTTCCTGTGTGTAGCTGTCACACACACTACTGGGAACTTTGTTTCAAGGGTAAAGTCTGCAGGTATATTCAGCTGTATTTCAGTATCCTCCAGTGTAGTCTTCCCTCTCACCCCAGCAGGCTGGATGATTTAATAGCTTAGCTGATTCAAAAAGTTGATCTTCAGAGGTTTTTTTTTTTTTCTCCTTTTTCTAAATTTGAAGGATGAGCGAGCACCTCAAGTTTTAGCTAATATTGCTGAAAGTTGTAAATGCTCAATACTTGTATTAGTCTCCCAAATGAGCATTGTTTCTCATTTCTGAAGTTAAGATTTATTTTCGTAGCCTCCACTAGTTCATAAGCTAAGTAGTGTATTGGTATATAAACATAATCCTGTAAATTTTTAGCTTTCTGAGTTTAGAGAAGAAGTCGTCTTGTACTTAAGCTACCTCAGTAAGTAAGTATGTTTTTCTCTTTTCAGTTCTTGGCACAGATAATGTGGAGCAGAAAACCTACAGTGATTCTGACATGGTCAAACATCTGTTAGCTGAGGTAATGCTATTAGTCTTTGTAATACTATGTTAATATATTTGGGGATGTGTTTGAGGAAGGATTTTGTGCAGCTACTGGAAGTTTTGGCTCAGCTATCTTCAGCAGCTGCACATCAAACAGAAATGAGAAAGTGCCCATTTGGTTGCACTGTCTCAGAAACAAACTATGGGCACTCATGGAGTCAATAAGATTTAAAAAAACAGCTTACTTTGCTTTTCTGTTGCTCTTTTGCTTCTACCCTTTCATCATTAATTAAGTTAAGCAGTCTGATTTGTAGAAAGTATTACTTGAAGGACCACAAGTATATGTGGCTTCTTTGTATGATTCAGCATTGCCCATATAACCTCTCCAGTGCTCAGCACAAAAACACAAAACTGTCTCTGGGTTTGGTGCTTTCCCCTCTCCCTGTTACTGCAAGTGACTCTGGAAGACAGTGTGCTATATATACTGCATTTGTGGATGTGTTCTGGATCCAAATGATGAAGCATTAATCATTGTTCTAACAAAGTTGATCGATTTGAGAGGGAAGGGGGATCTCAGAGTGGTGATGCAATAAGCAATAACCAGGAATATCTGTAACTACTTTGAATTTAAACCTTTTCTGATCAAAAGTAGACATTTGCTCTCATTTTGTGAGCAGAAAGATCGGGACCTGGAACTGGCGGCTCGAATTGGACAGGCCCTCCTTAAGCGAAACCATCTGTTGACAGAACAGAATGAAACACTAGAAGAACAATTAGGACAAACTCTAGATCGAGTGAGCAATGCTTTTGTTTTCTTTTTGTTTTCTTCTTTTGTTTGTTTGTTTTTTTTCTTTTTATGATTGTAAGAGGATTACTAGAAATACTATATCATTTCATTGAGAAAGTAGTTGATTGCTGCTCTCAAACTACAGAATTATACTTGGGTATCTGTGGCAGGATTGCATTTTGAAATTGTTTTGACTAGCAGTCTGATATCCCACCATTAAACTAAAAATCTAATGATCTAAGTCAAAATAAGTAGTCAATATCTGACAAGACCTGCTACATAACAGCTTCAGAGGTGAGGAAAGATCCAGAAAATGAGCTTGCTTAATGGGGTACTTACAAGAAGGATAAATAAGTAAAATGTAATGAAAACTAAGTTCTGCTCAAGAGCTTCACTCCATATCTTCCTTTAAGCACAGATTCTTGATCTAATCTTTTCTTCGGTTTTCTTTCTTAAAAAAGAATTAAACAGTTGACAAACAATAAAGTATCCCACGTTTTTTAACCCTAGGTCTACAGATGTAGTCTAAGTTACAGTGAAGTAGCTTCAGCTGCCTGTATTAAACAGCATGCTGGGAATAAAAAGTAGGACAGCATAAATTTATGCATTCATATAAACATATAGATATGCAACTTAGAAACAGATCTCATTTAGATAAATTCTTCTCTTGTTTCTATATTTCCTACAGTTCATTTAATGTGTAGACTGGGGGTACTAGTCTATACCTATGAATAGATGTGTGTCAGTCTTTTTCTGTGGGAAGTTACAGTTCAGAAAAATGCTCATAATCAAAATGATAGCTGACACGTTAAAAAATAAACATATATCAGTGCACACAGAAAATTATTTTGAAGTAAACCATTTCAAAGTACATTCTATTGTCCATTCTTGTGTTATCTTGAATTTCCAGTTTCCCTTAAAGTATTCAAATGATGATTTTGTGAACTTCCTCTAAAATGAGTGTGAGTCTTCTGTGCAAATATAAATGAATCATGACCTGTGAGCAGTTTTAAAATCTTATTTTAGACTGGAACAGTGATGTTCCAAGAGGCTGCATAAATAATACACTGTAATATTGTATAGCTAAAGTATATCCCCTGAGCCAGTGATCTTTGTTTGTCATAGGTTAACCAACTGCAGCATGAACTGTCAAAGAAGGATGACCTGCTTCGTATTGTTTCGATTGCTTCAGAGGAGAGCGAAACAGATTCCAGTTGCTCCACACCACTTCGTTTCAATGAGTCTTTCAATGTATCACACGATCTGTTGCAGCTGGATGTTTTGCAAGATAAACTCAGAGAGCTGGAAGAGGAGAACCTTGCCCTCCGATCAAAGGTATATCTGACTTACAGCCTATACCATGCATGCTGGGTACGAAGTAAATCAAGATGGTTAAAAGAATCCAGCATCTGAGTTTCTCTTGATGCGTATGACTATTTTGTATCAATGTATACAAATCATATCCAAGCACTTTCCCTCCACCTGCTGTATCCTTCTGTTTCCTTCACTACTCCTCATTATCTCCAGAGTCCTCTAGTAGTCCTTCCTCAATGCCTTTATGGTATGTGAAAGACTATGTGAACATATGTAAGCACCCAGCAAAAGTACTTGGACCCATCAGGTTCTCAAGCTTGTGCAACCTGTTTTGATATAATTCTGACTGCTATTAATAGTAGTGTTTTAGGAATTCCACTGTGTTGCCATTACATTTTGGTTATTTTATATTCCATACTAGGGCTAATAAGCTTAGTTTTGACTATGTGATATAAGTATCTTTATTTTAGTTATGTATAAAATGTGAATAAAGGCACTATGCCTTTAGAAGGATAGAGTCTACATGGCCAGACAAAATAATGGCTATAAAAGTCATGGAACCAACAGAAGGTAGGTTATAAGAATTGTAAATCTACAGATGCCGTGTCTATTCTTCAGAGGTGGAGAGTGGAACTTTTAAATTAGATTAGTTAAAAGCGGATTCTTTTGTTGTATTTAAGAAAAGGGGGTGTTGTTTGTACGAAAGGTGATTTTTGTTTAGTGTGTGGGGGTTTTTCAGTTTGAGTTATTTTTATGTGAGCCTTTCCCAATATAAGCTTTTTATAGCAGTACAACAGAGGCTAGATTGCTTTAATGTGAACTCCCTAAGACCAAATGCATGGTTTAGTAGAGCTGTAGGAGAAAACAGAGGAGAAGATCAGACTGCTTTTATTATGTTCCCAATCCTGGGTATGATTTCAGAACTTTATAGAGCAGGGATTTAGTCTATATTTGTGTGGAAAAAATGGAGCTGAAAAGAGACTGGCGTTATTCTGTGATACAACATAACATGAGTCCTGCACCTCAGATGTGGCAATCCCAGGCACAAGTACAGGTTGGGCAGAGAATAGTTGGAGAGCAGCCCTGAGGAGAAGGACTTGGGAGTGCTCTTGAATGAGAAGCTCAACATGGGCCAGCAGTGAGCACTGGCAGCCCAGAAAGCCAACCATATCCTGGGCTGCATCAAAAGAAGCATGACCAACAGGTCGCAGGAGGTGATTCTACCCCCTCTACTCAGCGCTCTTGAGACCCCACCTAGAGTACTGTGTCCAGCTTTGAAGCCCCTCAGCACAGGAAGGACATGGAACTGTTGGATTGGGTCCAGCCGAGGGCCACAAAGATGATCAGAGGGATGGAGCACCTCTCCTATGAAGATGGGCTGAGAGAGCTGGGGCTGTTCAGCCTGGAGAGGAGAAGACTCCAGGGAGACCTTCTAGCAGCCTTCCAGCATCTGCAGGGAGCCTACAGGAGAGCAGGAGAAGGACACTTTGTCAGGAAGTGTAGTGATAGGACAAGGGGTAATGGTTTTAAACTGGAAGAAGGGAGATTTAGATTAGATATGAGGAAGAAATTCTTTCCTGTGAGGGTGGTGAGGCACTGGAACAGGCTGCCCAGAGAAATTGTGGGTGCCCCTATCCTTGGAAGTGTTCAAGGCCAGGCTGTATGGGGCTTTGAGCAACTTGATCTAGTGGGAGGTGTCTCTGCCCATGGCAGGGGGGTTGGGACTCAATGATCTTTAAGGTTCCAACCATTCTATGATTCTATGATAACCTTCACTGACTTGAAATAGCCTCAATCATGTCAAGCCTATATTTGCTTTTGTATTTGTTTTCATGTGACAGCACATTGTAAAGAGGTGTGTTTGCTTGCAGTTGCGTAGCTGTACTTCTACTTGCTTGGATAATCTTTAAACCCATTTCCTAAGTTCTTTGGTGAGTCTCATAGGGGCAAACAGTCCTAAATATGGGAGACTTATCTGTGCAAAGTTTAATTTTACAATCCTCTCCATTGAAAAGGAAGTGGAAGTCTAGCATTGTCAATGTTGTTTTCTGGCCTGGAAAATTTCGATTTTCTAAATTTTCTGTTTTCTAAATAGACCAGTTGGGGAATATGGAGAAAAGCTGTTCTAGCAAGAGCCTTTTGGTACCAGAAAAGATGTGTTTAACGTAATTCAGTTTTCAAGATTTCTTTACCTTAAGAAGTTTTGAAGCAAATTCAGTTGTTTACTTCTGATTACTGTGTTGGTTTACTTTCCTTACTAAATCACATATTTTTGCAACATTTTATTAGAGGTATGAGAGAGGTGAGGTTTTATTCATATGCCTGTGTGTCTTTCACTCAAGAGACCTACGCAACTGAGGGAAACAGGTGACTGTACAAAAAATGGCTAGAAAGTATGACCACATGCATGGAAATTACAAAGACAGTTAGAAAGGAGACTCTTCTGTTGCAAAAAAAAAAATCAGAAATAAAAATTTGAAATGTTAATATACGTTTAGACAAACTGAAATTGGAATATCAATAATTTTCTTGAAGGCTTGCCATCTGAAGACGGAAACCATTACATATGAAGAAAAGGAACAGCAACTGGTCAATGACTGTGTGAAAGAGCTCCGTGAGTATGCAGGCTCCATCTTGCAATGGCAAAGTGGTATTTGGGATACCTAGTACCTATGTATTCGTAGTTATCCCTGAATGCAAAAATGAGTAAAAATTCAATAATTTATACCAATTATTCAAGTCTTGCTCTCTACCCAAGTTCAAAATTGTTCCTGTATTTCATCAAATTTCACTCTGACATTAAACTCCAGATATGTGTGCTGTGTTTAGAGAGAGAAAATGAGCACAAAATCTGATGTTCATGAAAATCCTAAACTGAAGCCTGCAGACACTGGAAAATCAACATAATACACTTCTTGTATGGAGTAATCAGCACATGACATTGAAATGTATCAGTGCATAGACTCTTAAATGCTTATTCTAAATTACTATATATTTATGAACACAGTTTATTTTTAAAATATATATTATAAACCAAAGCATGTATTTTGGCAAGTGTTTTAATTGATCTAGAACAGTTGTCTGTATTTCCTTTGGGGACTACTTATTTGCAAAAAGTTGCAGCTATTCTTATACAAATGCATGTAAGTATTCTGAAACAATAAAGAACAGTCATTTTTCTTATGTGGTGATTGTGTAACCTGGTGGTACAATTTTTTATCTGTAGTTATTTGATGTGTACCGCTTCCTTTGTGCATACTGAACTTAAGTTTATCTTTTAAGATTTTTCTTTTGTATACAACCACCATAAAGAAGGCTGTGTTGTGGATTGATTTTTCTTGTTCCAGGTGACCACAAATGACTATGAATGGATACATAAGTGGTTGTTAATTAACTCTATTCCCTCTGAGAAAATCAATATAATTTGCAAATATAAATTATTTCATATAAGCTCTCCTGTTTTCCTTCTATGAGAATATCTTTGCGCTCTGTTTAGTCCAATTCTGTAGCACTTACAGGCACGCTAGGTAATGTAGACTAACAGAAGGAATCTTCTCCAAAAGGCTATCTAGTCTACAGCTTTAAAATTTGTGTCTTCAGGAAAAAGATACCTGACTGTGAGCTTAAATGCACACACGCCCATGGGCAGGACCTTGTTCTGCAGCAAATTGGCGAGGTATAATAACCACTAATTTCTAGTGTGACCTTTATGAAAGATTGATCAGACTTTGTTACGACTTTGCTATGCTTTCAGGGTTTTATGAGTTGCTTTGTCATCTCACTTGATGAAGTGCTTGCTTGAAGGAAAAAAGGAACTGGAAATTGTATGCAGTGGGTCTTTGGGGAATAGATAGTGACCAGAATCAAGTGTTGAATAGCTGTATGTTACGCTTCACGAGGTCTGACAAAATGCCTTTGCTTAAAGAGAATGGTAGTTAATAACAAGATCATTTCACAGTCTGACTTCTCACCATGTTCCAAGTCTGGCCTTGGTCACTAGCCATTATGTCATTTGAAATCGTTTTTACAGTAGTTTATTTAGGATTTTATTACAGTTGTTTCACATACCTGTGTTATGTATTTCAGGTTCTGCATACTTAGCTCTTAGCATTCTACTCCTGCATTTGAAGTTAATGCTCTTTCTCCTCCTCCTCCTCACCATTTCTCTGTATCATTTCCTCATAGGTATTGTAAGGGGCCTACTCTTACGTACTGTGAATTGATTTCCTAAGGGTATTGCCATTTTGCAGATTGTTGATGACTCACTGATCTTTCTGGGGTTTGGGTTTTATTTGTTTTGGGGTTTTGTCACGTGTTGGGAAAAGCTCTCTACTTTTATGTTTTGTAGGGCAAACAAATGCTCAAATTTCCAGAATAACAGAGGAGTTGTCAGAGAAGAGTGAGGAGTTGGTTCGCTACCAGGAAGAGATCTCATCCCTCTTGTCTCAGATTGTTGATCTTCAACATAAACTCAAAGAAGTAAGGGAATGCTGATGAAGCGTGTGTGTCTGTGTGTGCTTGCTTCTGTGTGCACGCCAGTGCTTACAGCAGGTGAAAATTGACTCACAAGCCAGGGGGTCACACTGCAAGAGAGTGGCTGTTTCAGGAAAGTATGGCAGAGGATCAACTCTCTCAGGGAAATCAGCTGAGAAAATGATGAGCACCTCTTTGTTCTTTCAGCACGTGATTGAAAAGGAGGAGCTGAAACTTCACTTACAGGCTTCCAAAGATGCTCAGAGACAACTGACAGCAGAGGTATTTAAGTCTTTTGTATATGTATGTACATTTAGATAAATGTTTAGAATACAATACAAGAGAAAGAAAACTAAGAGCGACTGGGAACTGTTGCCCAAACCACAACAATTATGTAGGGGTTTACAGTTTTCATTGTGGTTAGAGTCATGATTGGAGGAAAAGAGTAATTATCTTTATTTAAGCCTACACAAATATTTCCATAGTTTGCAGGAATATGGAAAGCAAGGAAGGTGTTCCAAATAAGGAGCTCCTAATATTCTTAGTAGTTAAGAGAACGTTTTAGTGTGAAGATTACTGATTATAGCAATAATATTGTTGCTCATTAGATTTTAAGGGAGTTCTCTTTTTTGCTTCTTTTGTATCAGCAGTTACTGTATTTGCAGAGTTTTCAATGTGTTTTCCTTTGGATTTTATTATACCTTTTCCTCTTTTGAGTCTTAATGTGGACTTCAACACTGAAAGCATAGCGGGTGCTATGCTGACTGTTATCCATTCCAGAGGCTGGCACGTGCTGTGCATTTGGAAAAATGCTACAGCATTGAATCAGTCAGTACAGGTTTCTGTAGGAGCCAATTCAGCTTAATTCTGTCTTTTCTTTGAAGCTTACTGCAATCACGTGATGCCCTCTTTTCTCTTTCAGCTACATGAGTTGCAAGATCGGAATGCAGAGTGTCTAGGCATGCTGCACGAATCACAAGAAGAAGTGAAGTTGCTGCGCAGCAGAGCCAGCTCTGTTGCTTGTCGCTGCCACTCTCAGTTGTGTGGAGCATTTCCTGTGGTAATAAATTCCGCCGCAGCGGGGCATATACCTACGGGCATGTATGGCCTGTAGCAGCATACAGCTATACGAGTAGAACAGCCAATACAGGACCTGCAGCAGGACCTGTTTTGTAGCAGACGCAGGAGCTGATCTAACGGTTTTAGTTCTGTAAGGTGCACACTTTTGAGAATTTAATGTGTTAGAAAACTAATAATTCACTTGCCATACTGTGATATTAACACTATTTTCCCTTTTTATACGCCTCTTCTGTTAAATACAGGAATTGGCATGTTCTCCAGCTAGTGCTCAATTGTGCTAGTATATTGTTCAATGCTGATGCGAATTTTATAACTTGACAGTGTTTCTTTAGGAAACAAAGCATGTTTTCAAGAGTTCAGAGAGTATTGTTCTTACTTTATGTAGTTTATGATGTAACTTTATATCCTTATGTTCTGAGATTGCATTTCTGACGATGCTTAAAATTCATGAACCTATACTAATTGCTAGAGATGACTGAACAAGTGGAAAAGGGTTAAAGGGATTTATGTTCCTATTCTTATTAGTGTCAGATATGTTCTTATTACTGTACTCTCAAAAATTTCTGGGCTGTGCTGGGAATTTGTCAGTTTTTGGTTGGTTGTTTTATATATACAGAATCCCTCATGTACGTGTTCAGCCTTGTAAGAAGTGCTTTTAAAATTGTAGCTTAACTTCAGAAACCAATGTAAACAGCACCAAGAAAAAAGCAGATATTGCTTATGAAAACTGAGCCCGTACTGGTTTTACAAAGATGTAGTTATGGTGGAAAACTCCACCCATGGCCTTCCTTCAGAGACGGGAGGGTTTGTCCAAAACATACTGATACCACAAAAAGAAATGGAGGTTCTTTGAGTATTTTTTTAGAGGTGTTTTTTGTTAAATTGTTAAGTGGAAGTCTTTAATTTAATTTGTCAGCTCTTCTGGTTTCTGTTTTTCTCTAGGATTCCCTTGCAGCAGAAATTGAAGGGACAATGCGGAAGGAATTGAGTCAGGCTGATGAATCCGTTTTCTCCAAGCAAAAGTATGTCTTCAAATCTCTATGTGTTATTCTGATATTTTTCCATATGCTTGTATTAAGTAAGGTAAAACGGCATTCTGGAAATCTATTAATGTGAATGTTCCCTCTACAATAGATTTTCTACGTAACCTAATAGAAAAAAGCTTTGTAGAATTTGGTAATCTTTTCAACTTTGAAACCTACTATTCTTATTTGATTCCTTGAGGAAGTTGGGAATTTGCTAAAAGGATATTATTTCAGTCTTTATGAGATTTTCTATGCAAATTCTCTGATGCACAGCACTAGTTTTATCCCTTTTAATGCTTATGGAAAAAATCTCAGGCAAATGAAATCATAGCTGAAAGACTGATAACAGCTTCCAGAGCCCTGAGGACCTGTTCCTCGATCTCTTACTTCAGAGCAAGAATAATAAAAATTAAATACAAGCTTCTGAAAGCATATATGAATTAAATAAATTAAATACATATTCCTGTATGTTCTCAAGTGATCATCAATAGAAGTTCAGGTCTCAGGTTGACATAAGTGGTAATTCTGATATTTAATAGAGTTGTACTCCTGAAAATGTGAGTGTCTTAGGCAATCCTGGTTTCCTGGCTTAAGTCTTTTTAGTCAGGTCTCTGCAGACCTTTGAAAGTCTTATTAGAGCTTCTTTATTACATCTTTTTCCAAAATGCTTCTGAAAACCACATTTGTTTGCTTGTCTTTTCTGCAGGGGTCAACCAAAACGAGTATTTGACACTGTCAAGGTTGCTAATGTCACTCGTGGCCGTTCCTCTTCCTTTCCTGCCCCACTGCCAATCCCTGGATCCAATCGGTCAAGTGTTGTTATGACAGCAAAGCCCTTTCAGTCTGGTGTACACCAGTTGGAGAGCCACACACAGATGACCCAGGAGGGCAGTTCTGAGAAGAATTTGAAGTAGGAAACACAGCCTGTTACCTTCTTTCTGAACTAACTGATTCAAACTTAATCCAGACTGGGCCTTTGCTGTGTAAGAGAGAAATAGTTAATTTAGTGATCTTAATACCTATTACTGTACCTATTATTATTTGATGTTTCTTACAGAGACAGTCGTAATCCTGGTGAGCCAGGAACCCCAGGGGACAATGACTTAGTCACGGCTCTCCACAGACTCTCCCTCCGTCGTCAGAACTACCTGTGTGAGAAGCAGTTCTTTGAGGAGGAATGGGAGCGAAAAATGCATTTGCTGGCTGAGCAGAAGGAAGGGGCTAGTGGCTATAGTACACCAACAGAAAACTGTTTTTCTCTGGGTACAAACTCAGAATTCACTGATCTCTCTGCCAGCTCCAGTAATCTCCGTGTCCTTCTGCCAGAAAAATTGCAAATTGTCAAACCCATTGAAGGTAAGAGGATGATCATCCCTTTCTCATTGGCAGAAAAAGATTTTACATTAATTTGCCAACTAAATCCTTGGCGTATGTACAGCCAGGTGTGACAAGCAGTAAGAAGAAGTGGCAGCATTTGGTAAGCTATGTGCCAACTGGCTCATCAGTATCACTTTCTACTTGATTTCTTGTATGGTGCTCATTGTTAGACTTTTTCTTGGCATTGCTTTTTAAGTGTGCCATGTGTATCACAGTGTCAGCACCAGTTGGCTGGAGCTGTTTTGATCGTGAATTCTTGTAACTCAATACAATAGTAGGTGATGACTCTCTCAGACTTTTCTCTTTCTCACACCAGGATCACAGACCCTTTTTCACTGGCAGCAGCTTGCTCGACCCAACCTAGGCACCATTCTTGACCCAAGACCAGGTGTTGTTACAAAAGGTTTTACCCCTCTGCCTGATGATACTACGTACCACATTTCTGACTTGGAGGAGGATGATGAGGAAGGTGAAGGAGGTATAACATTTCAAGTGCAACAGTCTTTCCCAGAGGAAAAGAAACATACAGTGGCAAAGCCAGTGGCAGGGATTTTCCTGCCACCTATTACTTCAGCAGCAGTACCACTCACTGGTAAGAAGTTTTTTTTCTAGTGTCTTTTTCTCAGTGGAAAGTATTTGAACTTGTGACAATGCTGTCTTTGCTGTCTTTGTTCCTTACTTAAAAGAAAAAAATTAGCAGTGATAATAACCTTGTCTTAAACTTCGCTTTGATTAGTCCTTAGCTGTCTTTATTTTTACCTTCAATTGATGTATTTCTCCATGTTACAGCCTCAAATCCAGGGAAGTGTCTGTCTTCCACAAATTCCACATTTACCTTTACTACCTGTAGGATCCTTCACCCATCAGATGTAACTCAAGTTACTCCCAGGTATGATGACTCCTGACAACCTAAATGTTGCTGCATAGGATTAAATGGTTGCTTTTTGGCTTCTGATTAAAAAATAGCAAGGATTGGATGGTATCCATACAAATAGTTGTAATTACAAAGGGGAAACTTGAAATTCTCTAGAGTGAGAGGTAAAACAGGTTCGGGCAATTTAAAGGAAGTAAATTTAAGCTCTTAAACAGCAAACACCTTGTGTTGTAATTTTTTAAACTAAGTTATTACAGGGTATCTATGTTGACATAGGTGACCACAGAAGGTAAATTAATTGGTACTTGCGCCAAAACCTGTTAACGTAGTATCTTCTAAATATTTTGCAGAACAATAATTCTGAATCTACTAAAGCTGAAACTGTCACTGCTAAGAGCAATAGTTTGCTTTTTCTTGAGCCTTTTGTATACTAGAAGGCAAATATAGACCGGAGCAGGTGTAAAGATGGCTAATGTGTGCATCTTCTCTCTTTAATTTTTATTTTATTTCAGCTCTGCGGGTGCCCCATTTTTGCTTGGAAATACTGGCAGCAGTATTGGAAACCCAGTAGCGAGCACTCCAGCTATGTCTTACAGGCTTAGTATTGGGGAATTTCTCACCAACAGAAGAGATTCAACTACTACCTTCAGCAGCACAAGCAGTCTGGCTAAACTTCTGCAAGAACGAGGCATCTCTGCCAAGGTTTATGATAGCCCCATATTAGAAAAATTGCCTTTGCTACAGCCCCCTCGAACTCTCCCTGTTCCTTCTACTCCACCAAATTCTCCCTCGCGTTCACCTTGTCCTTCCCCTCCACCGTTTGAGCCTCGAGTGCATCACTCAGAAAATTTCCTGGCTTCTCGACCAGCAGAAACATTCTTGCAAGAAATGTATGGCCTAAAGCCGTCCCGAAATGCTCCTGATGTAGGCCAGCTTAAGATGAACCTGGTGGACAGACTGAAGAGGCTGGGTATTGCCAGGGTGGTCAAGCCCCCTGAGACACAGGAGCACAGAAAGCATCAAGGGCCAGAGGTTAGCTTGCAGAGGCAGGACTCGGCAGTTTTTCTGAATGCAGGTAGCAACTTAATGGCAGGACTGAGAAGAAATCAGAGTCTTCCAGCCATGATTGGGGCATTGGGAGCTCCAGTTTCCACACAGTCGTCAAAAATGGATATCCTAAAGGAGGACCGACTGGTCTGAAAAATTATTGACTTCTAGCATAGTAAATATCATATGAGGGACAAACATCCAGTACAGGCGTTATTAGATGTGTTACAGAACAGTTGGAGAAAGCAAGTGCATGTTAAAGATGCGAGAGAGAGGAGTGTTGGGACCATGGAGAAAAAGAACATTGCGTGGGTTTGAGGAAGACAGCTTTCGTGGAAGATAGGAAAGAATAAACCAAAGCTTAGTTTTGAGACCCCCTTCATCTTCTGTCTTAATGTAAGCAAAAATAAGAGACCCTTTTAGACATTCTCAGTATTTTAACCTTTTAAACTGTAGTAATGTCTTGGAGATGCTGTTCTACTTTTTTCCACCATACGACCATAGTATTTTACTAGCAGTCAGGCTGTATCGTTTAAATATAGTATTAAAATAACCGTCAGTCTGACTGGCACTCTTGGTCCAAGTTTCTCTCTGTAGCAAATACGAAAACTTGGATTATTTTTTTATTCTTGTGTTTTCCATTTCAGAAACTGTACTCTTTTGAATTCCTCCCCACTTTGGAAAGCAGGGGAGAGAACTTTTAGCTCTTTATAAGAACACAATACTTCTGTTTACAAATACAGAAACTGGTGATCAGGATTTGTATTTTGGAAGAGTGCAATTGTGCTAGTGAGGTATTAACAGAAGTTAATTTCTTTCCAGAGTGTCTGAAGCACACAGAGGAAGGTGCAATGAATAAGAATTAAGAAGCAGGAAAGTATGTATTAGGGTGAAAACTTCAAGCTAAGAAATCTTTCCAGAGTGTGCTCTGCATCTTTTTAAATAAGGGTATTTTTGCACACACACAAAAAAAAAAATCTCAGGCACATTTCAGTGTTGCAAAAGGAAATAAAATTTAGGTGCTTGATTAGGTGTCGCTTTTGTTTGATGTAAGTGGACAACATTTACTTCAAGGCAAGTGTCAGAAATTCAGTAACTTGACTCTTCTCTTGACAGGTAGACACCACACATTTGAGAGTTTTGCAGTAAACTTCATGCCTTTCCTCCACTTGTTTCTGATTTTAGGCAGGATTTTGTTTAAAAGATTTTCATCAAGAGCAAAATTTACCAGTCTGTATTCAGAAAAAAGTGAGATCAAAGTTAGCGTTCTTTGTAACATTTTAATGAACATAAATCAAGATTGTCTGCATTGAAATCCTGTGTTTTGATGATGGAGAGTGGTTCTGAACCTGATTCTGAGCAAAGCTGAGGAAGACTTTCCATCTCAAAAGAGAAGTCTGTGTTAAAAATCTGATTTCTGAGTGATAATCAGCAAAATAGTACTGACCATGCTGCTTTTATGATTCCTTCTTGTCCAAGGTTCTAGTCGTAACTGAATAATCTACAATAGATTTATAGTGTAACTTAAAGAAGAAAAAAAGTTTGCCCAAAATTCCCTGGAGGAATGCATCTTCACTAGGCACCTGAACAGAAACAGGTTCTTAGTCATTATGGAATTTTTCACTGTACCTACCAACATTTAAAAAAATATTTTAAAGTTTAGTTTCCATATTAGATAACAAGCAAGGTAAACTTTGACTTTTACAGTGTATGTGGGGCATAACTGCTACCCGTCTGGGTGTGTGGTGTGGAGCATCGGTGTAATTGCACTGATTTGCATTTGCCGTAAGGCGCATCTACCAGAATCGGTACCCTTGTTGCTGCAGGGTTGAGCGGCGTAGGGCAGGAAAAGAAAGCTTCTTAACCTGCTGTATAGGAAATTTGTAATGTGGCCTTTCTGCTTTTACAGTTCTATAGATCTTGTGATGTGACTCTTTGATGTAACAGTCATTTTTTGTAAAAGGAAAAGGAGTAACTACTGCAAACTTGCACAGGGATTCTTAGCAGAAACTTGACTGTCAGCAGCGCACAGAAATATTCAGGAATTCCTGGAGTTGCCTTTTGCTCTCTAAGCAAAATATTACACTTATAAAAGGTGAATTTTATTTAAAATTCTATATACGGGTTAATTTTGATTTTAAAATGAAAAATATTTAATTTCTTCATGTAAGTATTTATGTTTGTATGTATTTAGCTGTGCATTGGGTCTTGCCTAGCTGAATAAGAGTGACAGGAGTGCAGGAAGGCAGTTTTGCTCTCCAGTGAAGTAAGATGGGTACGTCCACTGCATATTTGTAACTTCTAGGGAAACAACAGGAATGAGTTAACAAAAGATGAGGAAGTTTGGTGTCAACAGGGAAGCGTATAGCATGTCAAAAATATGTCCATTTTATGTGTGTTTATTATAGGAATACGTGTAAGTTACAGATAAATTTTTGAAGGTGTTACACTGTGTTTCTAACTAGCTTCATTAGATAACTCTAGCCATTGGGTCATTCTGTGTGTTATCAGCAGAAGTGGCAAATCAGCTGAATCGGAATTCCTTTCGCAGACCAGGTTTCAGTTAAAGTTAATCTAAAAAGCACATTAATTAAATGCATCTTTCTCTTTGGGAAGCTTCCATATTCCATAGCCCAACAATATAATATTGTTCAGTTGAAACAATACTGTAGATATGTCAAGAGGTTGGTTTGTTTTCTTAGGATGATGTATCATCAGATACTTGACACAAGGCAAGCAGGAAATGGAAGAATCTGTGTACCATTGTGTTTGCATCTTTATCTGGTTGGTTGATCCTGTGGTGCAGCGTCATTGAAATTGTCCCGTGCATTTTGTATAGATGTGCCTAGCTTGCAGCAACAGGGAAAACCAGTGCTTCTTCCAAGTTTCCTCTTTTGTGCCAAAACCTAGAAGACAAAGTTTTCTGAGTAACACATGTGTTTCTGACAACAGGTTCAAAGTTGTCATCGTTCTAGAACTGATTTGGCTTCTGTTGCTTCCCATAGAGAGGAGACAAACTTGCATGACTAAGATAGCTGAGATCCTGCACAAGAGCTGTTGATTCTGCACAGGTGTGGTTTGGTTGAGCAGGAGGTAGAATGAGAAGGAACGGAATATTACATTTCAGACAGGTTCTGATACCTTGCAGGTTTGAGACAAAAACAGATGCTAGAAAGGACTTACCGATGCTTGTGAAAGTTGGAAGAGACAAAAGGGGATTCTTGTAGTATCTACTTTTATTAAGATTGGCTTAAACCAAGCACAAATTCATAGCTTTCTAGTTTCACTGTTTTTGATAAACTCACTGATGCCTGCATGCTTACAATACCTGTGGTAAAGTCTATGGGAGTCAAACAGCAGCAAAATGGGAAGGAGAATATTGGGCTTGAGCCTCATTTAGCTGTCACACGAGGGGATGACACGCAATGTTTGAACGGTCTGGGAACTTCATGGTGTTATTTTCATCTGCTTTTTGCACTTACTGTTGTTTCATAGTGGAATGTAAATTTGATAATAAACATGTATAACATGCCATTTTTCAATATATTTGTCATTTTGTGTGGTTTGTTCCAGATGTCATCTTCTATACTAGTGGTCTATAATAAAATTAGGCCTAATTAATTAGGCCTATTTTGGCTAAAATGTAGTGATTGATATACTGTAAATGAGCTAAGTGAGTTGGTATCTGTGCAAGTCGTGGGCATAAAAGAGGAAAAATTGATTTGGGAACTTGACCAGGCTGTGCTGATCTGCTTGCCATTGTGTTTATACCGACGCAGTTGGAGATGGCAGATGCGCAGTACAAGCTGCCGTCTGACTTGTGCAGTAAATGTGCGATGCCTAAATGTAGATCAGAACGCTTACAGAGCATCTTCTGCCGTTTATCTGCCTTTAACTTGACAATGAAAAACTGCACAAATGAAGAACAGCTTATCAACCTCTAGAGAGAATACCTGAATATTTTTTTTACAAATATATGTCACTGTACTTGTGATAAAATTGGAGTAGAGATTGAAACCAAGCTACTTACCCTTGAAGAGTACTGCCTTTGTGTAGGTCTCGCCGAAGCTCTTTTGGCGCAGAGGTGCCAAACTCTTGGCCGTCGTGTCAGCCTGAGGCTGTGCATACCACCTTCAGCACAAGCCCCCGCACTCACACTTCAGACTGGAGGGTTCTGATTGTTTTCCCCGAAACATTCAGTTCCTTCAGTGGTACAGAATGGGAACACCAGCATCTGGCTTGCAAGAGACGTTGACCAAGTTTCTTTCACCAGCAAGTAGGTAACTCACACCAATTCTTAATATTCCTTCTATTTATGCGTGAGGACTTAACATGTTTGCATTTGTATTTGCATGTCCTCAGAACAAAGGCCCGTGTTAGCACCTTAACTAAGGGCGTTACAGACGTGCATCCCCCGCTAGAAAAGTACTACAGCCAGAGGCAGCTGAGTGACAACAGAAGAACCTTAGATATTGGTCAAGTTGAGATTTCTGGCCACAGGCTCTCTGCATCAAGAGAGATGAAGCTGCAGAAAAAAAAGCCAGAAGTGATCACAGAAGCTCAGGTGTGCATGAGGAAGGTGCAAGGAAGAGCTTCCAGGAGAAAACAGGTTTATTAAGCCACCTAAATCAAGGGGATGTTGGCAATTCTGAAAAGAAATTCTGCAGGTGATTCTGCACGGATGAGACATGGAAATGCCCTGATAGCCCTTCTTGTTTTCCTTTTAGTTGGTCACACTGCTGAAAGAAGTATTTTTGGTATTCTCCCAGGAGGGAGGGCTTTTAAATTGCATTTTAGACAATGGAGAAGTCAATACAAATAAGGCATTTTGCGTCGGTTGGAGTCTCCACTTGAAAATATCTGCTACTCTTGTGGCTGAGCTCTGTGCGTAGGTTTGGATAAGCCAAGAGAAGCTGTGCTTGTAGCAGAAATTTACAAATTAATTGGAAAAACATCAAACCTGTGTGCTGCTTTTGGCTGGGGTAGAGTTTCTTTTCTTCATAGTAGCTGGTGTGGTGCCGTGTTCTGCGTTTGTGCAGAAAACAGTGCTGCTAACACAGGGCGTTAATGCTGAGCAGTGGTTAGGCAGCATCAAGGCCTTTTCTGCTTCACAGAGTGCCCCGCCAGCAAGTGGCCCAACAAGGAGTTGGGAGGGGGCACAGCCGGGACAGCTGACCCACTGCCCAAAGGGATATTCCATACCGTATGGCACCATGCTCAGCAACAGTAGTGGGTGAGGAAGGAAGAGGAAGGCAGGAGGATGTTTGGAGGGATGGTATTCGTCTTTGCAAGTAACAGTTACGCGTGACGAATCCCTGCTTGCCTGGAGGTGGCTGAATGTCTCCCTGCCAATGGGAAGTAGTGAGTGCATTCCGTGCTTTGCTTGCACGTGCACCTTTTGCTTTACCTATTCAACTGCTTTTATCTCAGCCTATGAGTTTTCTTACTTTAACCCTTCCTACTCTCTCCCCCATCCCACTGGTGGGAAGTGAGTGTCTGCGTGGGGCTGAACTGCCTACTGAGGTTAAACCACAACCTGGTTCTGTCTCATTTGAGCTTGAGGCTCAACTTACCTCACCAGTTCTCATGCATTTCAAGCTAACAAAGAAAAACTTTAGCAAAAAAGACTGCTAAATGCTGTTCTCCCCCGCTGAGTCATTGGGACACAGAAAGGGAACACATGACCAAAGGCAAGGGCAGCCTTGAGCTGTGTCCACTTCGTTGCATTGTGTCATCAGAACCATTAGTACAACAGGCAGATGAGATCGCTGGGCTGTGCAGAGTTCTATATGCGTATGGTTTCCTTACATGGTGCTTTCAGAGCTCGCTTCAGGAAACTCATAGATGTGAAGTCATTTGCTTGCAAGAATATTTCCAGAAATTGCTGAAGAGTGCAGCTGATAAAGAAAAGCTGGGTATTGGCAAAACTTTGTGCAAAATTCTGTGTACTTGTGTTTATAGTTAAGATTTTAGGTTGTCAAGTTACCCAAGAATGTGTCTCTAATCTTAATAATCAAGAACAAGATAGCAGCAAGGGGAGGGACATCGTGATAATGATGCCCCAAGTCAGTGTGAGCCAGAACTGCCTGCCTCTGTCAAAGGAACAAATGCAATTGGTTTGTGCAGCTGTAAGGGCTCCTGGTGAATGGGCTAGATGGCAGTTGCTTTACATGAGACTAATTGTAGAGACTGATAATTGACAGATTTGATTCCTAACTAACTGAGGAAAAATTCCTAATCAGATTCTTAACTCAGATAACGAGATTCTTAATAAGGCCTTATGGCATGCATTAAATCTTGCTGGAAAAATCCCCCATCTTTTAATGCATGAACTCCTGAGAAAACTAGTTCCTTGAGCATAGCCAACTGTTCGTATTGTCTGTCTTTTTCATTTCAATTTGTAAGGAAAAACTTATCTGAGTATGTCCAAGTCAGGCACCTCTGACTTCAGAATCTCTTGGCTCACTTAAATTTTGTCAAGAATGCAGACGAAAAAAGCTCCAGCCTCCCCCTCTAAGGGAAAGGGAACTGTGAGAGTTTGGTACTTCTGCTCTGCCTGGCCCCTGGGTGAACCCACAGCATGACAGGCAGGAGAGGTGGTGTACCAGGGGAAGAAAGGAGTCCAGAATCTATGTACAGAACTGGAAGTTGCTGAAGAACACCGGTGACTTGTGAAAGGTAAAGTCCTAAGCAGTATGTGTGGAGAGAAACTGGATCTAGGAAGAAAAACCACAGTAGAACAGGTTGCATTAATTATTTTGCCCATGGATTAGTACATTTGCTTGCCATGTCCCAGCAACAGACAAACGTCCGTCCATCAGCTGTCCTTGCTTGGGCACAACCCAATGGTTTCACAATGAATTCCTAAATGAGCATGAAAAACTGTCTTGGAAAATTACTCCTAGAATTTGGGAACACAGATTTCCCTGTTTCTGTAACTGCTTGCTTCCTCTGCCAGTTGCTAAGGTTCTAATTATTCTCACAGCCTGGAATCTCTCTGCCCCTATCTTTGCAGACACAAACTGGAACCAAAGAGAGAAGTATTCAGCAGCAGAGCCCAAGGAACACCCTGAAATAAGGATGTAAAAGAAAAAATGTCTCACTCAAAACAGAGACAGTAACGCAGCTTTAGTTTCTGCTCAGAGCTCATAAAACTCCCTGGTCTGTGGGCACAGTGATTACAGGAGGCGATAGAAAAATGTTTTTAAGGTTGCTTATTTGGCTTATCTACTTTTTCTTTTGCTGTGCCTAGAACTGAGACTTGAAGATCAGGAAGGTAAGTGAATACAGCATAACTGGACATCTACAAACATTGATTTTCACTGTTATAACTACTCTAGGTAGAGGATACTACAAATACAGGTCATGGCCACATCCTGCGAAGGATGCTGAAGTCCAGTCCACCTCTTCCTTGAGGTGTACCAAGACACTAAAAAGGAATGATTTGAAGTGGTGGGGATAAGTAACAAAAGACACTGATGTGAGCTGATTATATCCTATAAAATTTGCAGTGTGCCAATTTTTTTTTTTTATTTTGCAAAAGTAAGGCATAAAATACACAAAGCTTCATAACAGTTGTCTTAAAAAAATTGAATTTGCATTAGAAAGATACCTCACTGAACCAACAGCAATGCAGCAGGGATGATAGAGGACACTGAGCAAAGTTCTGTTAGCAAAACACAATATGGAGATCAGCTCAGAGATGCTCTCAAGTATAAAATCAATACGTATTGACACTAATTTCTTAAGGCTTCTGCTCCTTGGCTATACTTTCAATAAAAACAATTGCTGCTGGGACAAGTGCAGGCACTGAAATTCGGTCTGCTGATTCTTAGCTGATACCAGCCAATTCTAGGCTACAGCAGCTCCCTCTGCCGTACATTCCCTTCCCACTTAGTTGACAGGAAAGATGAGTTTTTTCCTCAACGTGAAACTGGGCTGTGGCATCTGCTTCGCTGCAATTGGCTCGCCAGTCTTTCTGCTCACCTCTTGATTCACTGCTGTCAGGATGGTGAGAATATCTTCTCCACTGCAAAACACACAGGAATGTTTTGTATTAGGGAGGCTGCTACAGTCAGAAAAACTACCACATTCTCATATATCTTGATCTACGCCAGAACTAATGGCTCCTGTTTTAAACAGGCTTCAAAGCAGTTAGCTGAGCTCCTTTGAAAAACCTGCAGGGTGTTGCTGTGTCCCACATTATTATTTTCATTTTGAGCAAGCACTGCCACTGTGTATCACCTGCCTCTGCAACCAAATCAAACTTTTGTCATTCAGAAGGAAATATGTGTGTTCCCAAGAAAGGGAACATAATTACCGAGGACAGCTTTCCATCAAGTGCTGGCACAAAGCCTGTATGTACCAGGACCCTCGTGTTGGGCTTCTGAAGGAAACGTGATCAGGGAGGGTAGCCATGCCTAGGAGGAAGTCTGCCTCTGCGGGGATGCAATCAAGCTGCAATCTTGCATCTGTTTCTAGAGAAGAATCTTGCTCTCCAGAATCTGTTTCGATAGTCACACCTTTCTGGCAAGCATCACCTTGGCAGGCCTGAACAAAAAAGACTTTTGGTTTTCCAAGGAGTGAGCAGCAATTCTCCCCAGTGAAAGAAGTGGTCAGCTCCTGGATAGGTACTTCCTGCCCATCAACACCATATATAACACCTTTCTTCCCATGAGACAGGATACAGCAAACGAAACAGTCTCTGTCCTTGTGGTCTTTGCACTGGTAAATGTCCACAGTCTTACGGATTTCCTCTGCAGTGAGGTTTTTGCGCTCTTCTACTTCAAAATGAAGCTTGCTAAAGACCATTTTTAGAGACGCTGGAAAGCAAACAGAAGAGGAATTGGAGCCATTTCATTATGTGGAAGTTGGAATCTGCTATTGCAAATTGCATTTCTAGAGATAAACAATATTTTAAAATCCTGTTTTATGTTAAACAACTGCCCAGTTCTGTTTCAGCAGCAAATCTGGTTCTGATTCTGCTTATTTCGGAAGCAGTGTCCATAAGACTGACTCAAAGCTAGCCTGGCTTCTAAAGTCTGGGCTGAACTTGCTATAAACTCAGTAAAATGGCAAAAATGGCAGTGAATTGTTCTGAGTCAGCCACTGAAAGCTTAACAAGTTGATTACGGTTTGTCAGCACAGGAAAGAGAGCTGAGTCAGCCACTAAAACAAAAGTAACCCAGGAAGGGAAGACAGAAATTCAGACCTTTAATACAGAATAAAAAAGTTAGGTTTCTTTTTCTGAAGATACACAAACTCATCTTTAATATTCACTGTACCTGCATCCACATCTGTCCCATTCCGATCCTTCAAGTTTTTCAGTTCTGGCACTGCTTTCCTGGCTTTTTCAAAACTGTGATTATTCAGGATCAGGCACACTCCACGGGGCCGGCTAGTCATTTTGTAAGCTTCGAGCCTCTGGAAAGAAAGACTACTGGTGAAACTACTACACACTCCTCCAGGTGCTTCTCAGCCCTTGCTAGTGGCACAGCAGGGCAAACAACCAGCTGGCTTTATTTCTAGGCAGCTCTCCCTATACAGCTTTGCTCCCAGAACCTGGCAATACACTGCCTCAACCACCTTTCGGACTCTGTGCACAGCGTGACAGGCCCTCCATGGACCCACAGCATCAAGCTCAGCGCACATGGGATGCTGTGCTCATCTGCTTCATACCCAACCAGCTGCCAGCTGCCTATTTTCTGCTAGAATAAACTTGGCCTATCTTGCTACCCTTGCAAATGTTTCTGAAGTTTTAACACTTCAGTAGCTGCTGCCTGTGACTTAGTTTCATAATAATGGATGTTACTGAGTGGCACATTTTTCTTTTTCTAGACAGTGCTTTTAACTGTTGGGCTCTCATAATAACTCTTCACCTCATGGAGGGATGATCTAAGACAAAATATGAGGTTTCTGAGAAACGAGCTGCCTTACCTGGGAAGATTCATTCCAACTGCCAGGAGAATCAGGTGACATGGGTGATGTCAGCCACCTGGCATGGGCTGAATACAGACAAAAAAGTTTAAGTACAGAATGTAGCACTCGAGAAAAGAGAGAAGCTCTGTTCTTAGTGTCTGTCTCCAGTGTTCTCTGGTAACACTGAACTGTGGTTGATTGGCTGTTCCTGTTAGCTACAAACCACTAGATAATCAATTTACAGGAAGTAAAATTTATCATGATCAGTAAGTAACTGAATACTTGATCATTTTTTAGAGAGGCACCTGTGTAAAGAAGGGAGATGAAAGCGGTATAGAATCCAAAAGCTGAAGAAGAGGGAAAAATCTAAGCATTAATTTTTTGAGAGTTTCCATTACCTTCAGGGCCTCCTGTGCTGCCCATCTGTTTCTCTGTGATGAGCATCTCTTCTTCACCTGAAAAGCATTATTAGTCCTATATGATATCTATATGTGACTTCAAGAATAACTATGGGAAAGAGGCCTTTTTGTTTTGTTTTACCAAACAGGTTTAATTCATACTCTTCAATTCTCTTCAAGAGGCTGATGTTAATTTCTGCACAGAGACGCTTCAGGATACTTAGGTTGTCTTCTCCCAAAATTCCCTTCTTCTCCATCTCAATGAAAACGTCGAGCATTGTCTGGGTAATCAGAGAGGTAGTTTGCTCTTAGAGCACATCCATGCTGCCACTGGGAGGGATGTTGCAGCATGTGCATGTGCACCTAAGCCTTAATGTACTGAGAGCACATGCGACCCAGAGGATCAGTCCAGCTGACTGGTAGCTCAGTTGAGACCTCAGCTGAGTCAATTAAACCTAGTTTAACAAAATCTACAAGTACCGTAAGTATAAACATGTTCTCAAAACATACTTATTTCCCTTACACAGCTCAGATACCAAGATCTAACAAGATCTAACCCAGAAGATGTAACGGTGATCATAATGCCAAATATATAATGTCACTTTTAAAGAATACTTTCATTCATTTGACTTCCAGTGGCTATCTTCCGACTTAACTGAAAAACAAGGATCACCATCAATGGCAAAAATTAGTATAACCATACAAGTATGGTGTAGAGACTGCTCTGACCCAAAGGACGGGAGCTCTTGCCAAACAGCGAGCGGCAGAGCACAGTGGTCACCCCAACAGAACACCCACCGCTAGACGGTCACAGTCTCTCCTTGAAGAAAAGAGGGAAAATGCTACAAGAATTTTCATTAGACAGAACAAAGTACCCAGCAGTCAGAACTGCGGGCTGAGATAGCGTAAGAGAAGCTGAATCTACTGCAAGGGTATTTATAAAGTCCAAGCTCTTGAGCCTTAGCCTTGGAAAGATCTGTATTTTCTGAGTTTGGAAATAAAAAGAACAAGAGCCACAGAATTAATAGCCAGAGCGGGTGATTTTAAGTGTTTGATAATGGCTTAGAAAGCAGCCAAAAGAAAAATGCTTGGGCAAGATGGGTGAATGTGCTCATCGGTGTCATCAATCTTCCATTGATCAAAGCCACCGAGTCCCTCAAGCCCCATATGCTGGATGGACATGAAGGGCCTCTGTGTCTGGGGCAGGGCTGGCCCACGCTCTCTGCCCTGTGACACCGCTGCAAAAGCTGCATACAGGCAAGTCCCATATGCACTGGAAAGCCTGCAATCCCCTTCCAGGTGCACCATTTTTCATACGGTGTTTTCACCATCAGAACAGTGACACTCCTTTCCCTCTTAGCAACCCAAATGCCTCTATGGATTACAACAATCATTAAAAAAAACCACAAACCCAAACCAAAAAAAAAACCACCAAAAAACCAAAACAAACACCACCCCCACCACCCCCAAACATTAAAGAAATTCTTACAGTCTTAGGGTTCAGCTTGCATTTTGGTAATTCTTCCCCCAAAAGAAACTTGAAAGAATTCAGCTCATCTTTGGTGATGTCTTCTGACAGCTGGAAGAGCAGGTATCTGGAAAGAGAAGTAGAGGACAGCGTTTCATCATCTTCCCAAGCACAATGTAACACTGTACCCTCGAA
>VZRU01005130.1:593227-615061 GCA_013398155.1 Pedionomus torquatus | reverse complement strand
AAAAAAAAAAAAAAAAAAAAAAGTGTTCTTAGGTGTGTGCATCCCTGAATCAGATTCCTTTGCTCTGACATTCACTTAAAAGACAAGTTGAAATGAATGTTATATGTGCCTTTAGGTAGAATAGTGCATGCACCAACTCTTTGGGTGTTAATACATTGGGGAGATAGGGAGATATATAGCTGCAACCGTATACCATACAATCCAATAATGTAAAGCTCCCAAAGCAAACACTAGCACTCAAGAAGATGAATTGAATTTTGAAGAAGATACTCTCTGGTGGATTTTATAGAAAAAAAAAATATATATATTCATGATTTGCACCTACCCCCACTTTGAAGAAAAGTAGCAAGAAAAAACAAATATGAGAATATGCTTTCAGTGTTATTTTTACAAAATTTCAGTCTTTAAAAGGAGAAGTTTTAAATTGTCTTTCTTGCTTTTTGTCTCCTGGTGTCTCATTAATCTGTACCCACAAATCATTATGTACCTACAAACTGACAAATATTATCATTTAGCCAAGTCAGAACAGTCACATAGATGTCGATGTGACATTAAAAGACTCCCTCCCATTTACTTGCATATATTTAGACCCATGCGTACAAGCTGCATGAATAAAACAGAAGTAGAAGATGTAAAATAACTTTTCAAATTCTAAACAACTAAATGAGAAGAAACAAACAAGCAAAAAACCATTAAGCTGTACTGTGCTTCTGCTCATAGTTCCAGTAAGAATTTCTAAGTGTCAGCAACCCATGAGAAAGGTTTCCAGAAGACCAGAATGGGTAAACACTAGGAAAACATAATTTTTATGAGACTACATTGGGCTGTTAAGCTACTTGGAAGAACTTAATTAGTTTAAAAGTTACAAAAACGCTATTTTATCACAAAAAGTGTGCATGGTTCCTGGAGTTTGCACCACCTTAATCTATAATAATGTAATAAATAAGTGCATAAATAACTGTGATTCTGTTAATTAATAAATTAAATTCAGGGAGCTTTTTTTGCTGGAAACTTTTTTTTTATTAAAGTATTTTCTGAATGCTCATTCAAGTAAATATCATTAGTATAAAACAGAAAAAAAAAACCAAACCAAGTATAGATGCTTTCTTACTATTTTTAGCATGATTTGAAAAAAAAATCTGTTGTAACTGTGAAAAAGTAAGCAGCATACAATATTTTGTCAGATATGTTAGTTTTAGAATTATTTTTCTGTACTTAATATTTTACTTACATCTAGCTTTGTTTTTTTTTTAAATAACAGGCCTCAAATATGAAATTATTATCAATAAACATACAATGCAGACCACTTAATAATTTGATCAAAAATAAATAATAGATTGTATGGGAAACACTTTAGTTTTGTATGATAAAGTGATTCATCTTTTGGCGTTTGGTTTTTCACAGTTACAAAAAAATATTTCTAATTTTAGGTTTGTACTATTTTGAAGAAATGGACTGAAAACCAGTTAAAAGTGTGTTGTCAATGTAGTTAGTTTTCTAACAAAATATAGTAGACTAATACCTAACATTAGGAATAGAGATGTTGATTATTAATTATTATATTTTGCAAATAAATTCTTTGTTGTTTAAAATGTTGCTAGATTGTATGTGTGTATTTGGAGATTTGCAAGCACAATTTATTAAAATTTATTATGTTTTTGAATATGTATTTTACTAAACCATATAAGTTACACAAATTGTAAATTCTCTATCATTTCTGTAACTAGACAAGTAGGTATAATCCAGAATAATTTGAGTTTTGATTATCTAGAGTCACTAATTATTGCACTTGCTGTCTATATTATTCGTCGCACTAGTCTTCTTCAATATTGTGATGTAGACTAAAATGGATTTCTTAGAAATTATTCTTTTAAGAGGAATCAGTTCAGATTTGCCTTTCCTATCTCAGATGACAATAATATTTTCAGTGTGATTTTTCACTTTTTCTTGAACATCTGTTTGTATTACTTTATTTTGAAATACTTCGATTATCCATAAATGCATTTTATTTCAACTTTGTAGTATTCTTTCGACTGCTTTATTGTAATTTTTTAATCCAGTGTGAGAGAAATTTAATCCAGTGTGAGTCTTATTCTTTTGCTTTTTTTTAAACAGATTTTTGATGATTGAAAGGCCTATAAAAATTGGTGGTTCTTTAGGTATGTTTGTAGTACCCACAAATCTTCTAAAGGGTCTAGTGTTGCATGAACAACTGGTCTGGTTAGCTTTTACCCTGATAGAATCCCATTTTCCACATCTTAAACCTTTTTTTAGCTAGTGATAATTGCAACTTCATTTTTTTCATTCCAGGAATGTATCTTGCANAACATAGTCAAATTAAGACTATGTTGACCTAGGGGCAAAAAAAAAAAAAAAAAAAAAAAAAAGAGTAACTGTTCAGAGATCTCTGAAAATAAAGACATAATTTTTGTTCAAGATGAACAATCTTACTAACAACTAAAAATATGTAATATTCCCAGAGAGGTTAAGTTTTGTGATTGAACCTAATAAAAATTCTCATTCAGAGCTCATTAAAAGTTTTTCATTATATGGTTTTCTGATACTCTGTCTTCAACAGACAACTTGCACTACAGGACTACTTCAGCTAACCCACACTTTACCTGCCACTATCTGTTATTGTCCTGGTCAATATGCCTTGTATGAACTGAAGGGAAGAAAAATATAATCTCTTCCATAGTGGCCATGTTTTTTTTTTTCTTCCTTGATTTACTTAAGACTGAATGGTATAGTTGTACCACATTTTGCTTTTGAAGTTTGCACATGTTGATAAATGACAAAGTGAGAAAATGAGAAACATTGCTTCAAGACACTACAGAGAAACAGAAAACATTCTGTTTATTCATGCCTCTATCAGACAAGAAAAACTTCCACCCCAACTTTCCATCTCTTATAGCTGAAGTAGGGGACACTGCTTAGTTTGAGCACATGGACCTGGCCACTTTCTGGTGTTCTTCCTCTTGTTCTTCCCTTGAACATTCACAGCTGTTGTAGTACAGATATTTAAGGGCAGATATTTGTCATTCTGTTTAGTAAGATGTTGTCCGTAAGTTTGCTTACTGTCTTTCTTAACCTGATGTTGTTCTCCAGCACCAAAAATTCCTGTGACAAAGGAAGTTCCTGTAGTTCAGTATTATCTGCTATGTAAGAGAAGAAATTTCCTCTATGTGTTTTAAATTTATTTTGTCCTCCTTTCCAAATGTCCCAGAGGTCTAGCATGGCAAGATTTTGAGAATAGAAGTTTTTTACTCATCTTATCTTCTGCCCTCATAGTTCTGTAAACTTCAGCCCTGCTTCTTCTTGGTCATCTTCCTTCCAAACTGATGAATCTTAAAAAAACACTTAAATATAATTTCCTAAGTAAAAAAAGTTCCTTCAAGATTTATCTTCTCAGGTGTTCTTTTCTACCATCTCTAGCTCTACTGCATCTTGGTTAAAACCTGAAGAACTGTGTATGGAACTCCAGATGTACTTGTTTGAAACATAAATTTTGGGTTTTGTCTTTGATAAAGCAGAACATTTTACTTGAGATTCATGAAGTTTTACATGATTTAAGGAAAAAATTACTGTAAGGAGAACCTATCCATCATACAGGTTTATAATATGATTAGTAGAGTAAGAGTTTAGGTTTTATGCATAAGATTTTTTTCGTATTTCAGCTTTACTCTTTGAGAAGATTACTATAACATATACATGCCACAGGTGGTTTTCTACATTGTATTCTTCTTTGAACAGATGGTTGAAATTTAAATAATAAAATATTGTAGGTAGCAAAAATATTTCAGTAGGGAATAGCAGTTCATTTCAAACACAACACAGAATATTTGCTCCCCAGCTTAGAGAAAATAATTAAATATTGAACTGGATACTTATTTCAGGTGTGGTGTTTCTTGGTATTGTGGATTGTGGGATGGGAAAATAAACTGTTTAGAGTGCATTCTAAATTTATGCCCTTAGAACTCTAAAGCAGTGGCTGGTTTTCTGTTAGGGAAGGAAACATATCAAAGTGTAGGTTCTGAGAAGTAGAGACAAGAAGAGAAAATTGTTCGCATTTTTAAGGCCTTATATAAGAAATAATTGATGAAAAGGGAATCAATACAACAGAGAACTATTCAATTATTTTTTCTTGGGTGGGGATTGTCCCATGTGGGTCCCTAGAAAGTATTCTTAAATGTGGGTTCTTCTGCAAAGAAATGTCTCTCTTTTGTGAGTATTCAATAATTTTATTAGTAACTCACTGAAGGTTCTGAATAACATTAATCTGCTCTTGACTCAAGTCCTCCTCTAGGAAATTCAAGGCAATAAGTGATTTTGATTGAAAATATTATTTGGTGGAGAGGATTGAGAGGTATGGCTAGAAAAATGGGGGAAAAGAAGCAAGAGAAACAGTGGAATAAGAAACTGACAAAAGTAGGCTGGAGAAGAAGGCAAGAAAGGAAAGCAGTTTGAGGGTACAGCAAGGAGAAAATATTGCTTACATTTATTTTTAAACTAGTAGTGTGGATCAGAAAGAATGACTTCTTTTACTTTATTTTATAAAAATTACATAAACTTGTAGTGTACATAAGAAGCTGTAATTCCATTTGGGGCTACTTGTGACATTAACAAATCATTTGAGCTGAGTTCTTGAGGTTTATTATTATGTCACAGGTCTCCTCAGGGAAATTATTTATACTGTATGTGCAGTTTTGTGTACATAATTCTTTATATTTATCAAATTATATGGCACTCTATAGTACACTTCATAACTTAAAGTCATACATTAAGTATAGCAGGCACATATACTGTTTTAAGAAAATGTGCATACTGCTTTATCAGTTTTTCATATTACCATCCATTAAAGGGTTTTAATATGTTTGTAAATCATTTAATGATAAGGTAATGTAAGAGTATTATTACATCAAGCAATTCTTTTGTAATAAGTATTTGTGATGAAACTGTGAATGAACTTTTGTTTATATTATCCTAATGACTTGAAAATAATGCTTTGATGTTTCCAAGCATGAGACGATATCCCAGTTGGGACCATCAATACTCTTGTTTGGTTTTTTTTGTTTTTTTTTTTTATGTGCCATTTTAAAACTGCAAGGGAGCCATAAGAAAGTTTACTTTACTTTATTTTTTTTTTTATTTTTTATTTTTTTTCTTTCTTTTTTCCCCCCATCCATTTCTTTTCTTCTCTTTCCTATAATTTGTAGAACTCACAGTCTCATTTATATCCACAACAACACAGTCCTGTTTGGAAGCAGACTCATGAGTATCTAAAATCTACCTTACTAGAAGGGTCAGACATTCTGTGTAAGATTCCTTCCATCCACCCTAAAATAAATATTTACTCATTAATAGACAATTCAAAATTTCTTTGTTATCTATTGCAAGAAGCAGACAATTACTGGGTACAATTCATTTTATGGTGAAACATATATCTAAAGAGAGCCTCTGACCTCAGGTATAGATGTCAAACTGCTCATAATAAACATTATATAATATGATAACATCACATTTTATGTTCAGTAAAATTTAATAGACAAATGGATGCTAAATCTGTGCTATATAATTCTATATTCTGTTTGAATAATCATTAAAATTTAATACAAAATAGGTTCATTCATGGGAATGAGTTGACAATCTCTCTCTAGTTTTGATTAAATGTATTTTTAACTGTCAGTTAACATCTCATAATAGCTGACATATTGTTTTCACAGCCTCACATAAGTTATGTTTTTTCCTGGAATATTTCTTATCTTTCAAAAACACTTTTTGATGTGTAAATTAAGCACTGCTTGAGAAAACAAATGCAGTCTTTCAGGATTAAAAAGTATGAATTTTGCACCGTCACGTGTTACTTTCACCAAATTCTTGTTTTCTGTGTGAAGGACTACAGCAACTGATCTTAAGCAAAAATAGTGAGAAGTAAGAACCTGATAAATAGTGCACATTAGTTTATTAACATATAAGCACTTTTGTTTATTCCAGATGGTCTTCTTGATGGATAGTTAGGTGTTATCGTCTAACAGTGATGAGACTGAGTTTGTCCCAATCATCTTACAGAGGTGTGTCTGTCATCAGATATGAGTTGCAGCACCTCCATCTCATTTTTAAAACACCTTTTGCTAGTTCCACATTTAGTTCCACTAAATTCTTATGCAAAATACATTTAAGCATAGGTCAGACATAGAATCATAAATCATAAAATAGTTAGAGTTGGAAGGGCCCTTAAAGATCACTTAGTTCCATCTTCCCTGTCCTAGGCAGGGATACCTTCCACTAGACTTGGTTGCTCAAAACTCCATGCAACCTGGCCTTGAACTCTTCAAGGGACTGGAGCACCCATAACTCTCCTGTATGAGTTTGTGCAGAAATCAAACCAAGACTCAAACAACATGGAGTCATATTGGTTCAATATAGTACACCGTTAAGTGTTTTTAAACTTCCTAGTTGTTAAAACAAAACCAGAGAAGGACTATATCTCATCTACCAGACACATTTTACAGAACATCCTGAAAATGTGTTTCTTGGTATGTTAATGATAGCACACACTTTTACACAGAGTCATTTCAGATGCAAGTCTTCCTGAAGTTGTATAGATAATCACATAGATTCATCATAGAGAGAGAAAAAACTGGTACACTCTTCCTCATTGCTGAAAATGAAGGGTGTCTGTGGCAAGCACTCTTTAGTATTTCACCGCGTTTTATCTCAAAGTCAGCTGCATGGTTTACTCCTTAGTACTTCACCTGCATTTTGTGTCAAAGCCAACTGGATGGTTTATTCCAGAATAAATCCTGGAAATGAACTAAACATGAAAGTTAAGCAGCAGAACTTGGAAACTGACATTAAGTTATTTGACTATGTAGGACCCCAGTGGGTTGTTACCAAATGCCCTTGTGTGTTTCTGCCACCTCTCCAGAGCCTTTACTATCTTTACCTGGCATGGAATAGTTTTCCATTGCCCCATTATCTATCCAACAAACCTAAATTTGCAGGAGTAACCAGAGGCTGAAAAAAAAATGAAAACATTTCAAAAGACATTGGAGTATTTTTGGGGCAAATTACTGTCAGTGTTCACACCTACATATTCTTTTGCTTCTGTAGTTAACCAGTCCCCTCATCATCCCCTTCACATGTTTAATGCAGCAAGGAGAATGATTCTGATCCCTGACAAATGTATGAGAGAAGTAAGAAATTTTGGTGTAGAAGATATTCGGGGGAATCAGCTTATATGACTTTTTTTATGAAAAGACTGAACAGAGTCTGGACCTAAAGCAGGGAAGACTGGTATGCGGTTTGTAAAAACTGAGTGACGTCCATTTTATTAATTTATGTATTTATTTAAAATTAGTCCATTTTGTATCTGAGTTCTTAATGTTATAATTAAAGTTACTTAGTGTAACAATTATGCCATGACATAAAATTTTAGTAATATATGGCTGTGTCCAATCCATGTACTAATTGTAGCTCAGTAGTTCGTTTAAATAATAATGATTCATAGAATCTTTTTTTATTTGCAATTCTATTCATTTATTTTAAAATTGCATCTAGTGTTGCTGTCATTGCATAAAGTCTGAACTCAGATTCTCACAGTTCCATCACTGAAATGTAATGAAAATATTATGTAAAAAAACCCAAAAATTCCAAAATCAGAATTTCCTCATTAATCATTGTTACGAAAGCAATTTTGTAACATGCAAATTAGCACACCACAAACATTTTGTGGATGCTTGAACTAAAACAATTAAAAAAGAAAGTTGAAGTTGAANAGGTTCATTCATGGGAATGAGTTGACAATCTCTCTCTAGTTTTGATTAAATGTATTTTTAACTGTCAGTTAACATCTCATAATAGCTGACATATTGTTTTCACAGCCTCACATAAGTTATGTTTTTTCCTGGAATATTTCTTATCTTTCAAAAACACTTTTTGATGTGTAAATTAAGCACTGCTTGAGAAAACAAATGCAGTCTTTCAGGATTAAAAAGTATGAATTTTGCACCGTCACGTGTTACTTTCACCAAATTCTTGTTTTCTGTGTGAAGGACTACAGCAACTGATCTTAAGCAAAAATAGTGAGAAGTAAGAACCTGATAAATAGTGCACATTAGTTTATTAACATATAAGCACTTTTGTTTATTCCAGATGGTCTTCTTGATGGATAGTTAGGTGTTATCGTCTAACAGTGATGAGACTGAGTTTGTCCCAATCATCTTACAGAGGTGTGTCTGTCATCAGATATGAGTTGCAGCACCTCCATCTCATTTTTAAAACACCTTTTGCTAGTTCCACATTTAGTTCCACTAAATTCTTATGCAAAATACATTTAAGCATAGGTCAGACATAGAATCATAAATCATAAAATAGTTAGAGTTGGAAGGGCCCTTAAAGATCACTTAGTTCCATCTTCCCTGTCCTAGGCAGGGATACCTTCCACTAGACTTGGTTGCTCAAAACTCCATGCAACCTGGCCTTGAACTCTTCAAGGGACTGGAGCGCCCACAACTCTCCTGTATGAGTTTGTGCAGAAATCAAACCAAGACTCAAACAACATGGAGTCATATTGGTTCAATATAGTACACCATTAAGTGTTTTTAAACTTCCTAGTTGTTAAAACAAAAACAGAGAAGGACTATATCTCATCTACCAGAGACACATTTTACAGAACATCCTGAAAATGTGTTTCTTGGTATGTGAATGATAGCACACACTTTTACACAGAGTCATTTGAGACGCAAGTCTTCCTGAAGTTGTATAGATAATCACATAGATTCATCATACAGAGAGAAAAAACTGGTACACTCTCTTCCTCATTGCTGAAAATGAAGGGTGTCTGTGGCAAGCACTCTTTAGTATTTCACCGCATTTTATCTCAAAGTCAGCTTCATGGTTTACTCCTTAGTACTTCACCTGCATTTTGTGTCAAATCCAACTGGATGATTTATTCCAGAATAAATCCTGGAAATGAACTAAACATGAATGTTAAGCAGCAGAACTTGGAAACTGACATTAAGTTATTTGACTATGTAGGACCCCAGTGGGTTGTTACCAAATGACCTTGTGTGTTTCTGCCACCTCTCCAGAGCCTTTACTATCTTTACCTGGCATGGAATAGTTTTCCATTGCCCCATTATCTATCCAACAAACCTAAATTTGCAGGAGTAACCAGAGGCTGAAAAAAAATGAAAACATTTCAAAAGACATTGGAGTATTTTTGGGGCAAATTACTGTCAGTGTTCACATCTACATGTTCTTTTGTTTCTGTAGTTAACCAGTCCCCTCATCATCCCCTTTACATGTTTAATGCAGCGAGGAGAATGATTCTGATCCCTGACAAATGTATGAGAGAAGTAAGAAATTTTGGTGTAGAAGATACTCGGAGGAATCAGCTTATATGACTCTTTTTATGGAAAGACTGAACAGAGTCTGGACCAAAAGCAGGGAAGACTGGTACGCGGTTTGTAAAAACTGAGTGATGTCCATTTTATTTATTTATGTATTTATTTATAATTAGTCCATTTTGTATCTGAGTTCTTAATGTTATAATTAAAGTTACTTAGTGTAACAATTATGCCATGACATAAAATTTTAGTAATATATGTCTGTGTCCAATCCATGTACTAATTGTAGCTCAGTAGTTCGTTTAAATAATAATGATTCATAGAATCTTTTTTTATTTGCAATACTATTTATTTATTTTAAAATTGCATCTAGTGTTGCTGTCATTGCATAAAGTCTGAACTCAGATTCTCACAGTTCCATCACTGAAATGTAATGAAAATATTATGTAAAAAAAACCCAAAAATTCCAAAATCAGAATTTCGTCATTAATCATTGTTACGAAAGCAATTTTGTAACATGCAAATTAGCACACCACAAGCATTTTGTGGATGCTTGAACTAAAACAATTAAAAAAGAAAGTTGAAGTTGAAAATAGTAAAATTAACATCATTTTGTACTGCTAGATATTGCATTGGTATCAAACTACTTTCTCATAATTGCAGAAGAATATAGGTTTTGAAATCCTTTCATATTATCCTCATGTTTTTTCCTTCTTTCTTCTGCTTTATAAAACCATCTCTTTTCTTTGGCATTTGCATGATATTACTGAGATAATGCCACATTTCTATGAATAAATGTGATAGTGTATACTGTCAGAAAGTATTGCAACTTTTATTATCTAATTTAGGATGTAAAAACCTGTTTCTGTGAACCAATATGTATCCCCCTCTGTGCTAAGGAACAAGGTCACATATACTGACTGAATAATTAACTATCTTAGTTAATATAACAAAAGTGAAATATCTGAACTGGAAACATAATTAACTTAAACATAATAAACTTGATCTGCAAATGTAGGCATACATTAACATTTTGAAAATTGTGGAGATAATAAAAGTATAACAAATATCATTCCCAAATGCAACAACAATCCCAGCTTTATTTGATAATTCTATTTTAACTACTGGGAATAAAATCATATTCCTGGAGGAAAACCTATTTTCAGTGTGCTCTAATGTGTTTTAATTTTTTAGAATTTTTTCATGTTGAATGTGGGATAGCAACAATGTTGCTACCTTCACTGAAAGTGAGAAAAACCAGCTATAAAAATGAGACTTTTTAGTGGATCAGCATTTTTGCCTTTTCTAAGGTTGTAAGGCAAGAATTAAATTATATTCTCAACATGAAATTCCACTGAGAGTAGGAGAACCAGATCCGAATTCGTTACCTATTAGAAATTAGGAGATATGATATCTCCAGTGACTATGCCAAACCTGAGGCTATGTCTAAACCAAATTCCAGGGAAAGAAAAAAAAAACAAAAAGTAATTTTCTCTTCTGTGAAGTTTGTGCACTGATAATTTTATGGGAATTAAATAGAGAATATTTAGGATAGTCGTTGCCTATGTAGGTAACTCATTACTTACTCATTAACTCAATCTTTTCATACGTAGCAGATATAGTTTTCAGATTGGAAGGCATGGATCTCAAGAAAAGATTTAGAAATTGAAGATAAATCAATGACAGCAATGATTTGCATATCGTTGCATACACATATTTTCAAAAAAATACTATTTTTTTTTACTGTTTTGAGGTTTCATTCAGATGGCTGCGTGTATTAAATATAGAGAGTTGAATCAAGCAAGAGTTTTGTATTATTTTTCAGTATGATTGTTTTTAGCAAAATATAAGTTTTATTTTACTAAAGAAAACATCTTTCCTAGGATCCTGCATAAATTTAATTGTGGAGGGAAGACCTAAGAGTTCAATCGCCCCTCTTCTCAATCCATAAATAGCTTTCTTTTTTAAAGTGATACAAGTTTTGTTCACATTACAGTTATTCACTCCTCATTCAAAATGTAACTGTGCCAGTATCTATGACAGAGACTTTGTTAAGGAAAAAAAATTAAACTTGTGTCATCTTTGTACTCATTTATCATTATTACTCAATCTGAGAATCATTGCAAGAAAATGCAAACAGATTTGTCCTTAGGTCAATTTTGCAACCTAATTACCATTACTGGTGTGCAGCTATCGATGGCTAGAGGCTGTTCAGAAGGGAGACCAGGAAAAAGTAGAAGAGAAGTTGGTTTTTACATCAAGAAATGGATAGAGTGTGAAGAGCTGTCTCTGAAAAATAGCCATGAGCAAGTTGAAAGGCTATGGTAAGAATAAGAGATTGAGGCAACAAGGGGAACCTTGTGGTTAATGTCTGCCATAAACCACCATATCAAGAGGAGCCTACTGATGAAGCGTTCTTACTCCAGCAACAGAAGACATTGCACATGCAGGCTCTCATCCTGCCTGAGGACTTCAAACACCCTTGGTCTAACTAAAGGTCAAGAAGAAAATGCATAGGCAGAGGAAGAAAGGACAGGACTCCTGTGAGTAGTACAGGGATGCTGCCTGGTTGTGTAGAGATGCAATCGGGAAGGCCAAGGCACAGGTGGAGCTGAATATGGCAAGGGGTGCATAGAATAACAAGAAGGGCTTCTACGGCCAGAAAAGGCAGGTGAAAGAAAGTATAGCCCCTCTGATGAGCAAGACTAGCAAACTGGTAACAATAGTCAAGGAAAAGCTTAGATACCCAACAATTTATTTGTCTCAGTCTTCACTAGCAACATCTCTTCCCACACCTCTTGAGTGGATGGACCTCAAGGCAAGGACTAGGAGAGCAATATCCCTCCCCCTACAAGGGAACATAAAATTCATGACCTCCTATTGAACCTGAACTTACAGAAGTTTATGGGCCCTGATGAGATGTGTTTCAGAGTTCTGAGGGAATTGGCTGATAGAGTTGCCAAGCCACTCTCCATGGCATTTGAAAAGTCATGGCAGTCAGGTGAAGTCTCTGGTGACTGGAAAAAAGAAAATATTGATCTATTTTTAAAAAGGGTAGAAAGGAGGACCCTAGAAACACAACTTGTCAGCCACACCTCTGTGCCTGGGAAGATCATGGAGAAGATCCTCTGGAAGCTGTGCTAAGGCACATGGAGGACAGACAGGTAGATGTTTTGAAATAGCCTGCATGGCTTCACCAAGGGCAAGTCTTCCAGACCAACCTGGTGGCCTTCTACAATGGAGTGACTGTGTCTGTGAAGTGACAAGGAAAAGCTATGGATGTCATTTATCTGTACTTCTCTAAGGCCTTTTACACAGTTCCCAACTAACTTCTTTTGCTCTAAGCTGGATATGTGTGGGTTTGATGACATGTGGTGTCCCTCAGTGGCCCATATTTGAACCAGTACTGTTCAGTGTCTTCATTGATGAGATAAAGGGAGGGATTGAGTGCACTCTCAGCAAGTTTACAGAAAAAACCAAGCTGAGTGATGTCATTCATATGCCTGAGGTATGGCATGCCATCCAGACCTGGATATCACAGGCTAGAAAAATGAGCCCACCAAACGTCATGACGTTCAACAATGCCAAGTGCAATATCCTGCACCTGGGTCAGGGCAACCCCTGTCATGAATACAGGCTGGGCAATGAAGTGACTGAGAGCAGCCCTGACAAGAAGGAATTTGGAATGTTGGTTGGTACAAAGCTCAATATGAGCCAGCAATATGTGCTAACAGCCCTGAAAACCCACCATATCCTTCTGGAAAAGATGGGTGATAAGCCGGTCAAGGGAGCTGATTCTGTCCCTCTACTCTGCTCTGGTGAGACCCCACCTAGAGTATTGTGTATAATCCTGGAGTCGTCAGTACAGAAAAGACATGGATCTCTTGGAGAAGGTCCAAAGGAGGGACACAAGAAGGATCAAAGAGATGGAACATCTCTTTTCATAGGACAATCTGAGAGAGTTGGAGTTGTTCAGCCTGGAGAAGAGAAGGCTCCCTGGAGACCTTATTGTGCTCTTTAAGTACTTAAAGTAGGAAGTCCTTTTTTTACAGGAGAGATGGGGACAAACATTTTATAAGGGCCTGTTGCAAGAGGACAAGGGGTAATGGCTTTAGACTAAAAGAGGATAGATTTAGAGTACATAGAAAGAAGAAATTTTTTTTACAATGAGGGTAGTGAAACACTGGAACAGGTTTCGTGGAGAGAGAGGTAGTAGATGTCTCATGCCTGGAATGATTCAAAGTCGGGTTGGAGGGAGCTCTGAGCAAGCTGATCTAGTTGAAGATGTCCCTGCTCATTGCAGGGAAGGTTGTACTAGATGATCTTTAAAGGTGTCTTCCAATCTAAAGCGTTCTATGATTCTATAGAGTGCTGAATGGCAGTTGACTGTTACCAAGCCATTCAACAGGTTTGTGACCTTGGAGAGTGTCCATCAAAAGTCTGAAAGTGAGAGTCACAGTAGTTCAGATGATTGTCTCTCAGTCCCCAAATACAAGAGATGGAGATTTGTTCAGTAGTCATTTCTGTATGTGGATCCACGTGAAGATTTCTAAATCAATACCTTTACAGTGGTAACTGTGATTTCATTTTATCTCCTTATTTCTTTTGTTCCAAGGGAAACTATGTGGAAAAGTGCTGCCTTAATATAGAAGCATCACTTAAAAGAAAATGTAGTCATTTTACTGCATTTGCTACAAGATTAATATAATCCAACTTAGTTTTCTTTTTTTCCTACAATGATGCTATTCATTATAAAATTATAAGTGTTACTAAATCTTGTATGTATGATCTTCTAGAAGTAATAGTTACATGCAAATAAACTGGTAGGTTATCTTTTTTCACCTTGGTTTCATGGGGATTTGGAATAGAGAAATTTAGGCTATAGAATACCTCTGAAATATTTGGTGGGTGGTAGGGACCAAAATATCAAAAGTATGCCAGTAACCTCAATTTCTAGTCGGCTTTCTTTCAGAGGCAGAGACAGCAGTTTCACAGGTAATGGGGTATTTGAGTGATGTTTGTGCACAGATGAAGAATGGGTGGATGAGAACCTGAAAAGAATAAAGTGCTTTGAAGAGATAAATGCTGGGTGGGAGAAGCTAACAAGCCAAAAGTCTTAATCACAAAGCCTGGGCAATCAAACAGCAATAACTGTTGCAAGTTCCTTGCACCTTACAGAAAGGAATTTCTGTTGCAGTAGCAAAGAATTTCTAAAAGTAACAACTCACATTTTTTTTAATACTGTGTCCAAGATAATTTTCTTTCATCTTAAGAATAGTCTATTTTTAAGGTACAGGACTTTTTTGTGTTATTACCAAGCACAGAAGTCAGTAAGCAATAAATGTGGGATTGAAACTTTCACTCAAAAAGATCCTGCCTGTAATTTGTGTATGTCTAATAACTCCTAAATTTCCATGGTCTTATTTTGAATAATCTGAGCAAGGTTTTGTTTCCTCATCTCGAGTATTAAAATATATCTTGCCTATCTTGCCTTATCACCTCATCTAACATTGTTACTGTTCTTGAGCACATAAACTGAGGCTGCATAACCTCAGTGAATGTCTGCTTGCTGTTATGTTCAATAAACTTGCTATTTTACCATCTTGTTCTTCCCTTCCAAATATATTTTGCAGTTTTAGACTGAAGAAATCTCGCTGTTATGTTATTTTGTTTTGTTTTGTTTTGTTTTGTTTTTTGTTTTTTTTTTTGTCCAAGTATCATAATAACTTAGTAATGTCCTATGATATAGAACTATTTCTATCAGAACCATCTTGCTTGTCTGGAATGAATAAATTCATAGTCATCATTAAATGATCAGAGCTTTCTGTGATCTTTCTTTGACTCTCTGGGCACTAAAATTATTTGTCAAATCAGTTTTGCTTATATGAAATTCCAATGCTTCCGTCTTGAACTAAGCATCTTTTTGATACCAGAAGGTCTTTACCAGCAGGAGTAGCCTCATTGTGTGTAGCAATGAGCAGTGGCAGCATGAATTGTCAATATTATTGAAAGACATTGATAACAGAAATAATAGAATATGTACAGCAGCAACAGTCCTCTAAGAAACTGATTTTCTAATGCACTACATCAAACAAGGAAAGTGTGAATCTATGCATAATACTCCATCTCTAGACTATATTGGAATAAGCTGATCAAAACTATAAGCAGTGATGTTGCTCTATTCTCTAGATAACCTTGGTACATGAGAAGTGATCTAATGCCTATACCACTAGTCTTAACATATTTTCAAGAAAATATCACCAGTTGTTACAGCTGACAGTAAAACAAATAAAACCTACAATTCTTCTTGTAAGTATTTAATTTAGCCTGCTGCAATTGAAATAAATTAGTAATTATGAGCAGGATGAGACCTTACAATGATCAATTGAAGACAGAATTGAGAGAAACCACTGACTTTAATGGTGGTTTTATTCCATAGTTGTACTGAAAAGTTTCTGTTGATGAAATACAACTGTAATCCCCACAACGTATTAAAGACAGCCATGGCCAACAGGACACTGAGGTGACCACAGTCAGCATGACACACTGGAGCTGACACTCAACCAAAAATCACCCTTACAAGCAGCTTGTTTAATAAATGTAATCTGTTACCTTTGTTTGTAAGTTGTACACCACTCATGCAAATTTGTTAAGAGATCAAACCAAAATTTTTAGATGAGAAATACTTTACATACGTAAACATTATGCATGTCAGCAGACACTTATACTGCTAGACACAGTTTATATAGCATACTATGACAATGGGACTTCTTCCTGCACAAATTTTTCAGATATACACTAAGAATTACTTATATTTTTATTTTGTTCTGAATATATAATTGTATGTTTCTTTGTGTTTCATTTTTTGGAAAGAAATATTTGTTTGTGAAACAAAAAAGAACTAACTTGATAGTAACACTGATAGGGAAAAGAAAGTATGGCAAGTGGATTTTGCTTTGTTGGATATTTTTGTTGGGTTTTTTTTTGGTGCTTGTTAGCATTGACACAGTTTCAAATTCTAAAATAAAACAACTCACCAGTGGAAAAAATAGCTTTATTAGGTTATTCTTTTTTATGGATCTAAAATATCACAATTAGATCCTACAATTTCAGCCAACCATATTCTGGGCTGCATCAAAAGACATGTGGCCAGCAGATCCTGGAATATTGCGTACAGCCATGGGGTCATCAGTACAGGAAAGACATGGACCTACTGGAGCAGATCCAGAGGAAGGACACAAGAACGATCAAGGGATGGGACACCTCTCTTCATAGGACAGTCTGAGAGAATTGGAGTTGTTCAGCCTGGAGAAGGAAGAGAAGGCTCCAGGAAGACCATATTGATTTCTTTCAGTACTTAAAGTAGGAAGTCCTTTTCTTACAAGAGAGATGGGAACAAACATTTTAGCGGGTTCTGTTGCAATAGGACAAGGGGTAATTAATTTAAACTAAGAGAGGATAGGTATTAGACTAGATAGAAAGAAGAAATTTTTTTTTACAGTGAGGGTGGTGAACACTGGAACAGGTTTCGTGGAGAGAGAGGTAGTAGATGTCTCATGCCTGGAATGATTCAAAGTCAGGTTGGATGGAGCTCTGAGCAAGCTGATCTAGTTGAAGATGTTCCTGCTCATTGCAGGGGAGGTTGTACTAGATGACCTTTTTAAGTGTCTTCTAACCCAAAATATTCTACAATTCTGTACAAATTCTGAATATCATTCTGATATATTAAACATTTTTCACCTTTGCAAGACTATCACGGAGCACCTCCTCCTCCTTTTTCTTCTTTTATCCTGTTGTCTCAGGGTTATTTCTGACTCTTTCTTTCCCTGAGGCATAGCTCTTTTTGTTGAGGGTCTCAGCTATGCCGCATGGTTGGTCCTTTGAAGTCATCTGTAACCAGCTGTGTCCAGCATAGGGCAGTTTTGACCTCTCTTCACAGAGGTCACCACTTCAGCCACCAGTTGCCAACACCTTGCCATGGACATAAATACATATGGGTAGCATAATCCTAACTGTTTTCAATGAATTTATAAATTTATATATTTTTAGAAAAGATTATCCATCAATGACAGTCAACAAAAGGAACAAAAAGATGTCTTTTAGTTATTTCAAGGGATACAGATAACGCCTTACAATGAATAAATAAACATGTTGTTCTGAATCCTATCACATGTACAAAACCTAGTTTTTAGTGAATAATATCTAACTTCTTCATCAGATAAAAATTTCACAGCATGCTCCTGAGATTCCACAGTCAAGCTCATTTCAGGATGTTAAGATCTTTGTTCAACCAACAGGAAGCTAATTTTATGTTAGTTTCAGACTTACTTTTTCCTCTGTCTTGGGTCAAGAACCAGTTTGAATTGCCTTAGTTCAATGATACATCAGGATGTTGCTCAAAGCAAGGAAGACTAGGAGATAACTCAAATATAATATGTAGCCATAGTGCCATGGCTACATAGCTTCCAGTTCATATCTGGCTTATGACAGATCAGCTTAGAGTCACTCAAAAAAGAAAAAAAAAGAAAAAAAACAAACCAGAAAACATAAAAATTCTGTCTGCTGAGCCATTGCACACGGTCTTTGATATATAAATACCTTGAGTGTCATGACTACTACTTTGAGAGCTACTTCAATTGGTTTGTATCTTGAATGCATGCAAGCATGAAAATGAGCACTTTGTTTTCATATAGCCCATTTTCTTTCACCATTATAAAGTAAGAATATTTTCAGCCAGATATTGCTAAAATTAAATGAGGTTCTGCACAGTTATAGTAACTTAGGGGCACATTTATCTGAACAAATATGATTTGATCAGCAGATGCCTGTGTTCAAGTCTCTCTTGGTAAGCTCCCTTTATAGTCAATGGAGAGACTAGCATTGTAGGGTACGTTTATTATGCTCTAAACTTACATGTTTATCACAGCACAAATTAATCTACATTAAAAAGGTACATATTTCTTTCTGCTGAGCATGTAAGGAGCCTAGAGGGGCTAAATCCCATGTAGACATATGAACTGTAGGACCAAACATTTGACCAAGCATTATTTTTTTACTTTACAATGGGATAATACCTCCGTAGGCACCAGTGATAACTAGAACTCAGTTCAGCTCTCCAGTCATAAGTACTTAGAATTATTTCATATCACTGGATATCACAGAATCTCAGAATGATTGAGATTGGCAGGGGCCTCTGGAAGCCATCTCGTCTGAAACCCCTGCTCAGCCAGGGTTACCTTGAGCTGGTTGCCCAGGACCATATCCAGATGGCTTTTTAATATTTCCAACAAGAAAGATTCCTCAACTCTAAGCAACCTGTGCCAATGCTGTCACCCTCACAGTAAAAATTGTTTCTTGATGTTCAGTTTGTGTTTCAGTTTGTGCCCATTGCCTCTTATCCTGTCACTGAGCACCACTAAAAAGAGCCTGACGCTGTCCTCTTTGCATCTTTCTTGCAGGTATTTATATACATTGAGGAGATCTCTCCTGAACCTTCTCTTTTCCTGGCTGAAGTCACAACTTTCTCAGCCTTTCCTCATAGGAGAGGTGCTTCAGCCCCTTAGTCATCTTGGTGGCATTTTTCTGGATTATTTCCAGTATGTCCATGCCTCTCTTGTACTCAGAAGCCCAGAATAGAATCAGCACTCCAGGTGTGTCCTCACCAATGCTGAATAGAGGAGAAGAATTGCCTCCTCTGGCCTGCTGGCACTGTGCAACTTAACGCCAGCATGTCTACCCTTAGACTTTGCTACAAAGGCACATTGCTGACTCATGAACAGCTTTGTGTCTACAAGGACCCCTGGATCCTTTCATGCCATGGTGCTTTGTGGCTGGTTGCCTCCCAGCATATACTGGTGCCTGGTATTATTCCTTCTCAGGTGCTGAAGTTTGTACTTCCCTTTTTTGAACTGACATTGCATGTATCAGCAAGACCTGCATTGGATTGGCAGATATGACAAGGGACCTATGCAAAAACTGCCTCCCTGGAGTGGCTGCTGAGTGACAAGATGGATACCACAAGACATCTTAAACAGTCGTCATTGGTCATATTTGAACATCTGAATCAAGTCCCACATCAGCACTGGCTACACTACTTTTGGACAATTCTCTTTCACAGAAGAACATGTTTTCAGTTGTTCATATTAAATACTTTACTCTCTGGAGTTTAATCCCACCCCTAAAGGTAAAATGAGTAAGAAATCAAAATGTGAAATAACTACTAATGCGTAGCAAATTGTAGTTATTCTAGTGAGTCAATTTATTTATATTTAGTAACATTCGTAGGCCCTGTAGTAAAACACACACACTGCATACCTCTCTCTTAAAGCATGAAAATCTCATGAGGGATTCAAGATTAAAGGAAGTCTCATAATTGCATTCTTTGTAAACAACAAAATGGCATTTGGTGGTAGCTCAATTTATCTCAAAGAGAAGTTATATAGTCTTTTTCTGCTGAACAGTAGTCTGAAAAGGTAAAGGTGGGATTCTCTCATAAAAGAAAAAAAAACCCACTTTTGTAATTTGGGAAATTGGTGCAATGAAATATAAACATCAGAAAACATGAGTTATGGGTGATAATTTTTCCTTGTTTCCTAAAATATATTTAATTTCCCTTATACTAAGGGCCCAATATGTTTAAATCAGTCCTACTTGTAGCGCAAGCTATTTGAAATCCAAAGGCATGAAACTTGGTTAGGAACACCAACCAAGGCATCTTGTCTTTCACTTTACTTTGCTAAACCAGTTTCCTACTTAGAAATGCTGTTTGAAAGAGATACTAGACATACTAACTGAACATTAAAGGTAGGTCAACACTAAGATTCACAGCCAGAAACCACAGGATTATATAATATCTACAGGAAGAAATGGTTTTCCTCAAAATCGTGATAAACTGTGTCCACAGTCTGCATTATGTTTAATTTTGTGCATAAATGGTTGCAAAGTCCTTTAGTACAGCTGAAAAAAAAAAAACCACACATGAATAAACTCCTAAAGAACTGAGACCGAAATGCAGAGAATATATGGACAAGTAGTGCAACAATCAACATTCAGAAACAACTGAAAAAATATTAAGTCATCTTCTTACCCTACCTATGATCAAGGATAGATGGCTACTTGCTACTTCGTGAGTACTTTAATAAATTAATGTGGGCCCATGCCCAAGCTAATCGATAACTTTAGGATAAGATAGTACCTCACAGGGGCATGGAACCACAGTACTATCCTCCCTCTTCAATCTTGATTCTACAAATAGAGAAGTTGTGATTGCTGAGTCGCTTTTCAAAAGATTGCAATGGGCTGCTAATGCAGCCATGATCCAGATGTGTTCAATGTAGGACCTCAGGCAACAAGCTGATGGCATGCCAGAAGTGGGACCTGTAGGGAACCATGAGCTTGTAATGCCCTTCTTGGGGTGAGTGATGTTAAACAGTTGACTGACCAGCACCATCTCTGGATGGTCTGCTGATGAGCAAGACTGAGCCCTATAATTTACCTTTAATGTTTTTTTTCTGGTCTGATCTATAACACATCATGCTATTGATCTTGTCAAAACAATGATGGCAAATAGCATTCACCAGGAAACACTGCATCAGATTTTGCAAAAAATTACATGGTACTCTAACTTCATGGGAAACAATGGCAACTGCAAAAAATGAGTGGGGGAATAAATCACTGATGGTGAAACTGGCAGTAAAGCTGATTTTCTTGGTCTTCAGAAACAGTGAAGCAGTTTTGTTTGTCTTTGAAATATTGATAAAAGCACTTCAGGGGGATTTTTTGTTATTTTTTTTCTTTCTGTTAGAGTTGTCCTATTACGCTAGTGAAAAAAACTGCAAAAAAAATTGAGAGTGTCACAAAAGAAAGAATGATTGGAGGAGGGTAGCAGTTATCACTAAAAAGATCTTTTGCTGAAGGGCTAAAACTACATGGTACAAAAAAGGAATTAAACCTCTCTTCATGTCTTATCAGCTACAGTGCATCACCCTTGTCTGTTGCACCCTACTTTTCAGCTCTATTCTGTAACACACTGAATTCTTTTCCCTTTTTTCCATTTTCTAAGTGGGAAAGCAAACTTTGTCGTACACCCTGAGTTGCTGTTCTGCACAAGAGACTTTCTGAGGTTATGTTTGTTTATTACATTTGAAATATTAAGTATGGCCCTAAAGGACATCTGTCCCACATGCTGACCTTTCTTCTTCCACACTCCAAAGATGAAAGCACTGCTTTTTCCTATCTAGTCTTTTACTAGAGACCGATCACAGATGATTTAATGCTGCTTTCAGTGAGGAAAATCAGTTTTAATACATGTTTATAAATTCTCTCCTTTTCTGGAGCACAGATGATAAGAAAACTTAAGAGTTCTACAATAGTTTGAAATACTTTGAATCTTTTCGGAAAACTGAGTTCCTACTCTGTAAAAGTGCTGAACCGTAGCAATAGCTAAGTACCAATAGCAGAAAATGTGTTACCACAAGAAAAGATT
>VZRU01005130.1:563855-593200 GCA_013398155.1 Pedionomus torquatus | reverse complement strand
AAAAAAAGGAAAAAAAAAGAAGACTTGCCTAGGGGAACAAGACAATGAGTCTCAGCCCTACCGATGATATGACAAGAGAATAAAATGAACCAAAACTTTAGAAACTTCCTATGTCACTTCACAGCCATCTGACACAAACCAAGATACTTTATACACTTGTGTCTATTCTCCTTTTCTTCTTTGTACGTTTTATTCTTTCTTTTATCCTAAAAAAGGACCAAATCAAATACAGTAATATTACACTTCATGACTTCTGTAAAACAACACCACAGTCTGAAAGTCAAAAACTGTCTTATGAGTAAAATTATTAGGATTCCCTACTTTTGCAACAGATTTATCTGTCAGAAAATTCACTGGAATGTCCAAACAATTAAGCAGTAATGAGTATTTAAAACTGGCTTTGGTTTTTTGCCTTTTTTTTTTTTTTTGGTAGCCCAGAGTTTAGAAAAAGAATAAAAATAAACAAGTCATTATTTCAGAAAAAGTTAAAAAACAGTGAAAGGAACATTCTGTAATATATATAATCTTTGAGTCTATTTTAAACCAGTATACCTGGTTTAAACTGCAAATACTCATTCTTCCTAATATTTCAGACCTCTGCACCTGTTCAACACACTATGATGAACTGCAGAATTCACAGTTTCACACATACAGTAGTTACTGTAACATTCACACCATTAGTGTCTGCCAGATTCATTTTGGATTTGAAGCCTCCTATCTAAATTGACATCAACTATTCAATTGCAGTACCCTTTGCATTCCTGATGTGTCATATGGCATTACATTTTCTGTGTCACCACCCATCATGTTATATTGTGTCATGCAGAAAAGCCAATGTGAGTTGACATTACACAAGATGATGTGATCTAAGAGATTTAAAACCATGCATTGCACTGAAGCAGAAAGGTGTCACACTCTAACCAAGGTGTAATATCCACTTCCTCCACTTTTAGCTATCTGCTAAAAACACATATGCTGGATAATTTCTAGAACTTGATAGAATGTGATCTGAACACTTTTAGTGTTATACATAAAATACTGAACTCCAGGAATACTGCAGATTTGACTTAGACATACAAAAGCAAGGATAATTAAATGAAAAGTTAGTAGTTTTAATTTAACAGGCATGGTTTCCTCTAGTATAATCTGTTGTACTAGTAATTTGGTTGCTATGGAAGAATTAACTGTACCTCACAACATCCAACAAATAGAATAAGTATCACTTCCTTAGTCTGATGAATAAAGAAACATTTAGGGAGCTGAAGTGGCAATAAGTAATGCTATTAATGAGATATATACAGAAGTACTAGAACAGATCTAAGAATTTTGTTTCTCAGTGCAGAAAATATACAGTCTTTGGTACTTTAAATGTCTTCTCTTAAGGAATTGTCTCCAATGTCTCACTACCCTGATTGCCAAAAAAATCTTCCTTATATCTAATCTAAATCTACCTTCTTTCAGTATAAATCCATTTCTTTTGTCCTGCCACTACAGGCCCTGATAAAAAGTCTGGGATTTCACAAAAGCAGAGCACATGGGGATAACCACCTTGCTTGGCCTACTGACCATGCTTCTTTTTATGCAGCCCAGGATACAATTGGCTTTCTGTCTGCAAGCACACATTGCTGGTTCTTGTCCAGTTTTTTGCTTACCAGTATCCCAAAATACACAGAGGTGCTCTCAATCCATTAATCCTCTGGTCTATACGGATATTGGTGATTATCTCAACGCAGATGCTGGACCTTGCACTTGGCCTGGTCAACAGTAATGAGATTAGCACAGGTCCAGTCTTCAAGCCTGTCAAGGTCTCTCTGAATGACGTCTCTTCTCCATAGTGCACCACTCAGCTCGGTGTCATTCCTAAAACTGCAGACGGTGCACTCAGTCATATCTTCTATGTCATTGATGAAGATATTAAACGGTATTGTTCCCTGAATGGACTCTTGAAGGATGTCATTTGGTTTTGGATTCCACTTGGAAGTTGAGCTAGCTCATTGGACTCTTTGGATGTGGCTGTCCAGACAGTTTCTTCTCCTATTGTGTGTGGGGAGTTGTACCTTTTATGAGTTGATCACATGCCTGGGCTAGCCTACTCTTATGGTGGACCTGGTAGTAGCCTGATGAGGATATCATTCACTGCCTGCCATTATTCCCCTGTGCTCCTTTTTGTGTGTGAAGACAACCATCTTATCACATAACCTAAACAAAGGTATGATTCACATTACAGGGGTAACTAAGTGCTTAAAATAAAACATGATGAAATAGTATCTTTGATTTTACTGTAGATTGTAGATATATAACATAGAAATTTTTACTCTCTCATGCTGTTACTCTTCCAGAATGCCTTTTATGGTCAGAATCAGCCCCTTCTTGTAGTTCAGGTGATATTAATTTTGCCTTGCTTGTGGGCCCAATTGAAATCCAGAGCAGATATAATCTAGTGAACTTTGTTTACCCACTGGCATCTTTTCTTCAAAGCCTCACTTAAGGTAATTTTTCACATAATTGGTAATTTTTCATTATAGTGGATCTTGGTCCCTTCTTCAAAATTCACTCATTCTTAATGCATTAAAATCTATGATCTGGTAAGGCAGTTAACTATTCCATCATTATCAGTTACTTTCTAGAATTATTCACTTAATTCTTTGTCATAGCAATTTAAGCATTTGAGTGGTGAGGTTGATTGCAAATTCAAAGCAATTTAAACACTTCAGCACTTTGGTATTTTATGTCTTTCTGAATTTTCATGATACCTCAAACACAAAGCTAGTTGTATTCTATTACTTCATAACAAATGCATCATTATGTGAATTGACTGAATGTATTTGATTGATTATTGATTTTCATGAGTCACACCTAGAATTAAGTTAATTCGCTGTTAATTATGTTAACATACACAGGCTATGTGATGGAATTTGAGGCAGAGAAGGAAAAATGCCTCCCTCACACCAGAAATTGTGCTCTCAGTCTTTAGGGCTTGATGGAGCAATACAAGATGAACTTTCCCTGTAGTCTAACATTTCTGGCACATCAAATTAAGAAATGAAAAGAGATTGATGCATTTTAGGGATAATTGTGGTCTCCAAATTAGAAAGACAACAGTTTCATGGATGGACCACTTGGTGGATCAGGAACTGCCTTGATGACTGCACTCAAAGGCTTGTGGTCAATGGCTCAATGTCCAAGTGGTGGCCAGTGATGAGTCGTGTTCTACAGGGGTCAGTACTGGGACCAGTGTTATTAAACATCTTTGTAAGAGATACAAACAGTGGGGTAGAGTGCACCCTCAAGAAAATTGCCAATGACATCAAGCTGTGTGATATGTTTGACATGCTGGAGGGAAGGGATGCCATCCAGAGGGACATGGACAGGCTTGAGAGGTGGTCTAGTGGAAATCACATGAAGTTGAACCAAGCCAAGTGCAGGGTCCTGCAACTGGGACATGGCAATCCCAGGTGCAAATAGAGGTTGAACGGAACTACTGGAGAAAGTCTAGCATAGGACAACAAAGATAATTTCCTTATAAGGAGAGGCTGGGAGAGCTAGGACTCTTTAGCCTGGAGAAGAGAAGGCTGAGGGGAGACCTTATTAATGCTTATAAATATCTGAAGGGTGGGTTGAAGGAGGGTGGAGCCAGACTCTTTTCAGTGGTTCCAAGTGCCAATGACAGGACAAGGGGCAATGGACACAAGATGCAACACAGGAAGTTTCATTCAAATATGAATTAAACTACTTTATGGTGAAGGTGACAGGGCACTGAAACAGGCTGCCTGGGGAGGTTGTGGGGTCTCCTTCTCTGGAGATCTTCAAAACCCACCTGGATGCAACCCTGAGTAAAGTGTTCTAGGCAATCTGCTTTAGCAGGGAAGTTGGACTAAATGATCTCTAGAGGTCCCTTCGAACTCTGAAAATTGCATGATTCCATGAATGGCTGGAGAGCAGCCCTGAGGAGAAGGACTTGGGACCACTTGTGGATGAGAAGCTCAACGTGAGCCAGCAGTTTGCACTGGCAGCCCACAAAGCTAACCGCATCCTGGGCTGCATCAAAAGAAGCGTGGCAAGGAGGTCACAGGAGGTGATTCTGACCCTCTGCTCTGCTCTTATAAGACCCCATTTGGAATACTGTGTCCAGCTCTGGAGTCCTTAATATATAAAGGGCATGGACCTGTTGGAACAGGTCCAGTGGAGGGCCACGAAGATGATTAGAGGCATGGAACACCTCTCCTATGAAGACAGACTGAGAGAGCTGGGGATGTTCAGCCTGGAAAAGAGAAGGCTCTGGGCAGACCTTAGAGCAGCCTTCCAGTATCTGAAGGGAGCCTACAGAAGAGCAGGAGAGGGATTCTTTATGAGGAAGTGTAGTGATAGGACAAGGGGTAATGGTTTTAAACTGGATGAGGGAAGATTTAGATTAGATATTAGGAAGAAATTCTTTCCTGCGAGGGTGGTGAGACAATGGAACAGGTTGCCCAGAGAAGCTGTGGATGCCCCATCCCTGGAAGTGTTCAAGGACAGGCTGGATAGGCCTTTGAACAACCTGGTCTAGTGGGAAGTGTCTCTGCCCATAGCAGGGGGGCTGGAACTTGATGATCTTTGAGGTCCCTTCCAACTCTAACTGTTCTATGATTGTAATATGGCTTTCAGAGTGCTTGAATTTAAAAATTCAAATTGTTTTTAAAGGTACTACTGTGTATAGAGAAAACCTAAGGCAGGTAGGCTTCTGACTTGGGTTGCTCAAAAAGGGGCCTGAAGTTAGGCTTGAATACTTCTCTCCTACAGTTCGGTGCATATATGAAAAAAGCTAGAGAGCTTACAAGACAAATCATCTATTGTCTTTAATGTTGTCTTCTTTCTGTTCACCCCACCCAATAAGATACTGCAGTCTCTTCCTCCATGATTCTTCTGCATGTATTGTTTGGAAAAATGTGTTCTTTTCTTGTCCTTATTGAACCTTATTCCTTTGGTCTCAGCCCATTGATCCAGTCTGTCCAGATCCCTCTGCAAAGCCTCTCTACCCTCCAGTAGATCAACAGTCCCACCCAACTTGGTGTCATCTGCAAATTTGCTGAGGGTGCATTCGATCCCCTCATCCAGATCATTAATAAAGATGTTGAAGAGAACCGGCCCCAGCACCAAGCCCTGTGGAACACCACTCATGACTGGTCTCCAACTAGACTTCACTCCATTCACCACCACTCTCTGGGCCCTACCCTCCAGCCAGTTCTTAACCCAGTGGAGAGTATTCCCATCTAAGCCATGGGCAGCCACTATCTCCAGAAGAATACTGTGGGACACTGTATCAAAGGCCTTGTGAAAGTCTAGGTAAAAAACATCCACAGCCTTTCCTTCATCCACCAAGTGAGTTACTTTGTCATAGAAGGAGATCAGGTTTTTCAAGCAAAAAATAAATTTATTTAAATTTATTGAACTTTCTTTAACACCCCCCTTCCCCAAATTTCACCTCCCAACTCCCTAAAGACTCCTAAGGGGAAAAAATTAAATCAACAGGAACATAACTGTCTACTAATGTCTACTTGTCATTTCTAATTATTTTTTAAAATGTGGGATTTAAACTGCATATTTCTAATATTATTTAAACTATTAGTTAGCCATGAAGTTTATTACCTGAATATTTTTTGTGAATTTTAATGAATAGTGACTAGCAGATATTGACCTGCCCATATGTGATTATCAAGTAAAGAGGTCAGACATATTGCTGCTAACTGCAGCTCTTTATTTTGACTTCCAGAGCAACAGGAAAAATAAAAAAAAAAAAAAAAAGGAAAAAAAAAAAAGAAGTCAATATGAACATTTGTCAGTTAATGAGGGGTTCTTCTGGGACAACAAAAGTAAATGGTAATAAATTTAGGACCAACATCATTATTCTAATGCTTGTTCTGGTACAGTAATTTTAAGAACTTGATGGATGTTTGCTTCAGTACATATTTTGTGTGGTACTTGTTATTCTATATATAGAGATGAGAAGATTGCTGATACATATTTCTCAGAAATATTTCTCAGCTAAGCTTGAAAAATATTTATTGGGATTTACACAATTAACCCATCAGATTGATGGTATTTATTTTGACTTGTTTGTTCTGAATTGACTATGTTACCTTTTTGCAAAAAGGTATAGGAGGGCAGCAAAACAGAAAGCAGTTACTTGCAACTTTTTAGCTGTTGTATCCTTGGTCAGATGGAACTATATGAAATGAATAGGATTATGCTTTCCTTGACACCAGCTGAGCATGCACTGGTGTAACAAGCTCCTGGATTTCAATGTGAGATGAGCAAAAGAGAGAAGCAAACAATAGGGCCTTCACAAAGACTAGCAAGATAAGGAGGAAGAAGGATCAAATATGTAGCCAAATCTCTAAATTATGCACAGAAAGAGACTTTTTTTTTTTTTTTTTCCCCTAGAGACATAGAATATATCATCAGCGTTCAAATGTGGTCAGTCCTCTTAGATATATGGTTTAACATTTAGGTTGCCCTGCGTTAAGTCAAGAGTTGGACTTGGTGATGTTTGTGGGTCCCTTCCAACTCAGGATATTCTGTGATCATATGATTCTTACTCAATGAAAAGCAACAGCAGGTATATTACAATTGTGGCCAAATTGCAGGGTGAATCTGTGCTCTCATGTGCACTTCCCCACTCAGTCTGGTATCATTGGCAAACTTCATCAGGGTACACTTGATCTCACCATCCACACCACTGATGAAGATACTAAACAGTGTTGGGCCCAATATCAATTCCCAGGAACTCTGTTTGTGATGGGTTGCCAGTTTGAAGAACAGCTATTTATTACCATCCTCTGAGTGTGTCCTGTCAGCCAGTTCCCTACCCACTGCACAGATCAGTTGCCTAGACTGTAACACATCGGTTTCTGCAGAAGGTTGGGGGAAACCGTGTTGAAAGTCTTGGATAAATCCAGATAGAAAATATCCACTCCTTGTCCCACATCAACTAAGCAGATTATGTTGCTGTAGAAGGCAATCAGGTTTGTCAAGCATGAGTTGCCCTTGGTGAATCTTTGTTGGCTTTTTCCAGCCACCTGCTTCATTTGACTTGTGATAGCCCCCAGGAGGATTTGTTCCTTAACTTTCCCAGGGACTGAAGTAAGAATGATGGACCTATAATTTTCTGGATCTTCCTTTCAGACTTTCTTGTAGATGGGGGTGACATTAGCCTTCTTCCGGTCTTCTGGGATGTCCCCAGACCTCTATAACTTCTCAAAGATTATGGAGAGAGGCCTTGCATTGACATGAGTCAGTTCTCTTAACACCCACATGTAGATAGCATCAAAGCTTACCAATTTGTAGGGATCGAGATCCTGTAATAGTTCACAAAGCAACTCTTCCTTTGCTTACAGTGGGTCTGTGTTTGCATCAATGCAGATTGTTGTTCCCCAGGTCTGGGACCAAACAGCATCTATGGGTAATTGATTCTTCAAGGAATTCTACAGGAAAATGCACATGACCACTCTGATGAATCTGCTTTTCTACATGTGCTGCCAAAGATTTTCTTGCCTGAAGCAATATTTTCTTCCTCTGTTAACACTTCCTCCTTTATCTGCGCGTTGAATCTCAGCAATCATTGTAAGTGAAATCTGTGTAAAAAGACTTAAAAAGCAATCAGCAAAATAAAATACTCTCCAGGCACTGACATACAACCCAGAGAAATGTTGATGAAAATGTAGATGGTTTCCATTTCATGGCAAATAAGTACACTACAAAATATGTTTTCATTTGACAATGGAAAACTAGTTTCTTTAGAATTCTAAATGAAATGAAAATTTAATTTTAAAACTTTTTTTTTAATAAAAAATATTTTGAAATTGTTTTGTGTTGGTATTTTACATTAATGGTACAAATACATAAGCAGATGTCATTGCTAAAACTTAACTTTTCAAATCCATATTACTACACAAAACATTACTCATTAGGCCATGGTAGTTAAAACTGTTTATTATTCCTAAAGTTACCAAAAAAAATTACTGTTTAATACCAAAATATGAATAAAATATTCAACAAATTTTTCTAGTTAAATTATGATGAATCTCAAAAAAGCTTACATTTGAGTAAGCATTGATGAAGACAATGTAGAAAGCAGTTTAGGTGATGTTATGTTAAGTGGCTTGTGCCAGTACAGGCAGTGAAGTGGCTTGTGCAGGTACAAGCTGAAGAGTGGCTTGTGAAATTTGAGTAGCAGCAGTGTACATAGTGTAACACCTACTTTTACACCAAAATTTGAAATCAAAACACCCCTGAAACACATTCAGGATATTGAACAGTAAAATCATGATTTTAAGAAAGTAACAATCACTTCCAAAATCTGGAAGGTTTCCATCCCTTAGCTTTGGTGGTGTCAATTTGGCATAAGAATTAAAGGGTAAAGTAAGCTTTCCCAAGATAAAATAGAAAGTTTAATTAGTAATAGAATCCATTATATGGTGCCCAATATAAGCAGGTAAAACATGACCTGACATTAGGCCTCATTTCTCTCGAAGCAGACTACTGTCTGAAAAATATACTGTTAATTGCAGAGAGTTCAGGCTTAAATGAAAATTAAAATGTCTGAACAGAAAATTGATTCTGTTTTACATCAAACCAGGACAGGTGACTAACTTAAACATTGAATACCAGGAATCACCAATCTTCGCATGAGGTCAACAGGCTGTTATTTATTTAGCAAAAATTCCTTGCCATCTAGGTTACTTCCAGATAAATGCCTAATGCATCTACTGAGGGGAATATGTAAAATATTTCAAATATTAATAATCTAGAGTGGTCCATGAATATAATTTATGTCAATATACAAGATCTGAACTATCAAAAAAGCAGATATCAGAAACTTAGATTTCCCATTCCGAATCAAATCAAATCATGTAACCAGTAAATTAGATATAGGTTTCTTCTCACCCACTGTTCATCTAGGTCCAAGATTTTAATTTCCCAATCAAGTACATTTATTCATATCATTCTAGGTAAAACTAATCTGGACCTTAGCTTTAGGAACATTACCAGCAGAGAAGTCAGAATTACACTCATGAAAAGCTCCTTTTATCTAGAGTAAATAGAGACAGAGCCCTCCAGAGGATGATTTATCCCACCTTCAACATAAATCATTGCATGATGGCATTCTGGCCATGACTCTTCCCTTGTGGCAATACTTCTTCTTCCCCTGAGCTTCTAACCCTTGTGCTGTGATTAGAAATTAATCTGGGACTAAGTGCCTTTGTTATTTTAGAAATCATCCTGGAAGCTAATGGAGGGCCTGAAAGGTTATATGTGACTATGTCTGAGTGCTGAGCTTCAATGTGAAAAGATACAGTTTGAATATTCTTCTTAGCCTGGAAACCTGCCCCACCACCACTATTCCCTGCTCTTCAGGAATCTAAAATACTCCCCATGTTCAACATCTTTTCACAATGCTGTAAATCCCTAAAATACATGTTTATAGGCCAGTTTCTTTCTGAGATTTCTGAAACAAGCTCTAATTGGTTACTGTTTCAAACAGAAAACCATGACAGGATATAATAAATAGCCTAGGGAAATGAGAAATTGCTGGCTATGACAGATCCAGGTTTCCTTACTGGGTCAGTAACACTAGGAAGCTTAACTCAACTTCCCTCAATGTGATCTGCACTAAGAAATCAGTAAATTCTTTCCATTTTGTTCTTTGTTATTTTTTCTGGGTCTTCCTTTTTTTTTTTTGCCCCTCAAGAAAAGTTGTGAAACAACCCAGTTTTGTTCTTAAGAAAAATGGAAAAAGTTATCTTCACATGGTGAAAAAGTTATTCCATACTCTCTTCCAGGTAGGTTTTGAAATTTGCTGTTGTTAAAGGAAAAATAAGTGCTGCCATTTTTTAATGAAATTTTTTCTATTGAAAATAATTTGACAAAAAAATCTTACCACTTTTCAATGCTACTGATTTTTAGAGAGATAGTACCTCCACGCACTTGACATGGAGTGTCAAAGAAACAAAGTGTTACTGGAAAGTAAGTTTTTTAAGAGATTCAGTCCCAAGAAGTAAATAGCAAAACCACCAAAGCTGCCAAGGTGCTAAACAACATGAAAGCTAAAAGACATGAAAGAGTATAGAACCATTACAAGGACTTTTTCTCTGTATCTTGTCTTCCTGATCTCAGGGGGAATGTTTTTGAAATATTCCATGTCATGCATCATTTAAGTAAAACTTAGCTTAAACAGACAAGAGCCAACTCACACAGGGGTTTGATAGTCAATTTTTTTTCTAAATTATTCAAGTGGGAAATTTTTTAATGTGTATCACTAATGTGAGCTGTAAGCATGTAATTGATGAAATCCTGCTTAAAGACCCTCAGGAAGGTGATTTAAAATGGCAATTTGTTAAAATAATGTCTATTAGCTCTCATTTTCCCATGCTCCTACCAGTTAACACAGCATGTTCATTTGTCATTGAACTCAGATTAACTCACTCCATCTATGACCTAACCTTATCAAAGTTACTTCAAATTACTACCCATTAACCTGACTGTGTGCTGTAGTAGAAACATCTTATTAAGTATGTGTTGTTGTGATTGTATTTCAACTGTGAAACAATGCTAGAAGTTACTATTATAATTTCAAAGGTATTCTAAAGATAGATGTCAAGGTTTGTGTATTTTCTGTGTAAAATTTAATAAATTATGTATTTTATTGACAATATTTAATATCCATAGTGAAAGAGTGTTTCTTTTTCTTTCACTCTGGCAAATAAACAGAATTTTAAGCAGACATACGGTCTCTCAGACATTGTAATGTAAACAACTATTGAGGGATTTTTGCTAATTAAAAAGATAAAAATGTTCAAAAACTTCAAAGTCATACTTTACCATCCATTACAAAAAGTGTGTATTGATAGACCAGCAAAGGAAGGACTTTTAGCTTGCGTGATCTTCTATCAGATTGGGAGAGTAATTTTGTATCGGAGTCTGGAATATTAACTGAAATATTAACAACTTATTCAGATAAGATTGATCCAAAAACTTGTTTTGTAAATACACAAACACCTCATACCTGGGTAGATGACTTAGATACCCCATGGCATTTGAAATGGCACTGAACATTTTGTTCAGGCAATAAAAAAAATCCTTGGATTTTTTTCTCCCTAGTCACCAGAAGGCTACAAGCAAGACTGATTTAAACAATATTACTACCACCTGTCTTGTATCTGTTTTATAAATGGTAACAGTCCTAATTAAACATTTTAATTTTTATTTTTTTAGGAGCAATAATTGCAACAGAACTGTATTTTCCTATATAACCTGTATTAATTCAAATTCTTTCTGCAAAAAACATATTCTGACTTCTTAGATTACCTCACATCTTGTCTAATATCAAAGATAGAGAAGGAAGTATAATATTACATTAAATTTCCAGTTTAAGTTATAAAGAAGTCTGAAAAATATAAGACTCCAGGGAGAGGGAGGCAAAAAAACTAAATCATGACTTTATTATATAATGTTAATTAAGTGACCAGCTCATATCGTAAATGTTGACGACAAGATTTCTATTCATGGGAGACCTGCTGATATATGCAATGCAGAAAAGTAAAAGTTGGTTGCACCTGTAGTAGCTGCTGCCAGTTATGTAGTAAAAACATAGTTGACATCTAACAATTAAAATTCTGTATTTCAAACTTGAAAATAGTATCAGAAACATTGAACTGAAAGACTAATCCAGAAGTTTTTGGAGTAGAAGGACAGACTCCCATAAAGAGAACAATGTTAGTCTCCTCTTCTCCTAAACCCTTATTGTTTCTATTTTCTCTCTCTTTATTTAATTTAGAAAAACATGTACAATAAAGATAAAGAATATCCAGAGCATTACTTTTTCAGCTTTTGAGGCAGATTATCAACAATAAAGGTAAGCTCACATTTCATTAGCTTCTGGAGCTGGGAGACAGTTCAATATAAACCAAGTTATTTAATAGTGGCAAGATTAGGCACAATCTGTGGAAACAGCATCCCAGGAAGTAAGGAAAGATGCAGAAGCCAAATTCTATTACTCCTACTACTACATAGCAATGCTAGACAATGGTCTGAAATTCAGAAAATTAGCTTTAAGCATATGCTTATGTCAAGAATTCTTAAAACTGTAATGAGTACTGTGGGATTCTGGACAATCTTTACCTATAAACATTTCATCATGAGCTCCAGTTTCATCATGACTGTAAGTAACTCCTTTCATAAAGATTCACTATTTACACATCCTGAAAGGATGCAATAGGAAAGTGGTTGGGTTTTTTTCCTGTTTGCATAGGAATGTCTTCTTTAAATTTTTCCAACACTGCACAAAGCAAAACCCAAAACCCAAAAACCAAAACCACAAACCAAAAAAAAACCAAACTATTCCCCAGCTGTTTAATGGTTTTTGATGATGTATTTTAATCTGGTCACATTGTTTCCTTTTCACTTTGATTCTGTTGTTACTGTACCGAACAACAAAACCACAGAGGTACCTGTCAGTCTTTCCATCCTAAATGGCTTATATTTGATTATGTGTTGCCTTCCCTACTGGAGAGATTTGTGTGACCTGTTCCTATAATTTTAAAAATTCCAAATTCTGGTCCTCACGCTGTGCATATTGTGGATGCAAATTACTTGGGAATATTTTTTGGTCTATTGTTTGTGCACATTAATGAAGTATAAACGTAAAATTAAGAGCCTGTCTCTATTCTGCTATGAAACATTTTTTCTAGCTACAGCCTGGCGTTTACCTGTTCAATGTATTGGTTCATCTTGACTGTGAAATACATAATTATGTAGGAGTAAATCAAAATTTAAATAATGCAAAGAAACATTCCATCATGAGTAGAAGGTTCCCATTAATCCCATTGCTACTCTCTTAGTTCCATGAAATCACTGGAGCCTTGAGAATATAATTTTGAGAATATATATCTTTTTGGGTTGTTTATCACAACAAAACATAGTATATTTTTTTTTCCTTCAATTCCCTTGGTTTCAGGTTAGAAGAAAGAAGGATGTTCTGAAACAGAGAAGTTGATAGATTACTCTAATAAAATGTCACTGTCATCACATTGTAACTGGTTGTTACACCAATTGATGACAGGCACACTTGCAAATATGGATGATATCACAGTGTCCTTGATGCACTTCTACATAACAGATGAGGGGAGTCTATGCAATTGCCACTTAGTCTTATTCCACCGGGCATTTAAACTATGCCAGCAAAGTATGGCCATTTAAGGCATTCTACATTCCTTTTGTAACTCAGGTTAAAATGGTATTTCCAACCTAATTATTTTAGAAATACAGTAAAGTGAATGAAGAAAAGTTCTTTTCTTTACTACCTTGGGGATCTGGAACATAATCTTGGCAAAGCCTAACAATGTTCTCCTTTAATGTGTTCCAAAGGTAGGGAATGGATCGTTTTGTTCACTGAAATTACCGATCACACTGTGGTATCAATTACATGTAGCAAATGTGTTCATTGGAATGAAGAAGAAAAGTCTTGTTGGCAGTATACAAGCAACAGCAAGAAATAAGGTAGTCATAATAATATTGAACTCAAAAATTCATTGGGAAATTGATGTATTGGATTACAGAAAAAAGAAAAAAAAAAAAGACCAAATCTCCAAGAAAATGACAAAGTATGTATTGCTAAACATTTTGTATGCCTTCATTATCAATGCAAAGATTCTGTGAGCTCAGTATACTTATTGGATAAAGACTTTTGGTATCTTTTTAAAACATAAGGTAAGTCAGATATAGAAAGCAATTTTCTCAGACAAACCTATGTTAATCTGAGCCTCAATTAATTACTTTAAATGATTGTTGGTATTGATCTTCTACACATGAAAAAGCAGAGATACAATGTTTAAAGAAATTTCTGATTGCTTAACAGAACTGAACTTAGCTGCATTTTTACGATAACAGTGCTATTTTGTTGACTATTCCTTTGTCCATGTACGATATAAACCTACTGTAATAGCAAACATTTTTTTTGCTTCCAGAAGAGCTAAAATACATTTTATTAAGGAGTAAAAAAGAACTATAATTTTCTTAATCTGTCACTGGATTGCTTATGTAATGCTTACCATACATTTAGAGTTGGACTGTGATTCTGCAGCACTATAGAAAAAATTTCTGATTTGATTATTCAGTTGCCCAGTGTCTAATATAACATCTGCTAAAAGTACTGGTTTAGGAAAATAGAATGCCACATTTTAGTTTTATTTTCATAAAATATCTTTGGAATATTAGTCCAGGAAGGCTGATAGCCTCAAACTTGAGTAGGAAATTGCAAAGAATTGGCTATGTTGACTAATTGAGTTTTCCCACCCATTGTGTCTCTAATCTTTATTTTCAGTTAATCAAGAAAAGTTTTTATGACTTTCCAAAATTCAGTGCTCAAGAAATCAGACATCCATGAGTACAAAATATTGAAACCCCAACAGATTTTTTTATATCATATACCTTATTTTGCAGTTTTTTCTGTCCCTTATTCTGTATTTCAACTTCTTTAAATGCTTATGCAAATTATTATAAGCTTGAAATCCTAATTCAGTCACCAGGTTCTTTCCCCATTTTCCTGAGTATTAAAATTGATATAATTTTCTGCAGCTGATGTTTAGCAACAATTTTTATCATTTTTGAAAAAAAAAAAAGAAAGATTTTTTTTTAGTAGATTAGAAATTGTCTCTGAGTTAATTGCTGAGTTTTTACTTCCAATTATATGTAATTATTTTTTTATCCTGCATAAACTACTATATGTTTTTGTATCTCTGCTGGCTGTTCAAAAAGAACTGGAATACTTCAATTGTCCTATAGTTCCACAGTTAATTTTCATTTTGGCTATATATTCATGTTAAAACATGTAATTTAGTACATACTCCTTGTTTCATACTTGAGAAAAGAATAATTTAGAAATAAGTATGATTTATAACACATGGAATGTGAATCTCCCTTTGTGTTAAATATTTTGTATTCCATACAATAGAAGATAAAATTTTCTGTATATATAAATGCATGTATATTTTCTGTATGTATAAATGCTTAAATTTGGTAGCGCCTAATGTATGGGTATGTTTATAAAGGAAGGGTTCAATTCAGTTGTCTTAAACTGTGCTACTTATCTAAAACAGATGTACTGATTCAAATGGTTAAAGGAATTCACTGGTGATCACCCGTAAAGGCTTTTGGTAGCTCTTGTGTTTTTTTCTGTTAGGTCTGCGTGTCTTATTCTAATGCTGCTATACAGTTTAGGTAATGGAGATAAATCCTAACTTGGAGCCCCTATGAACTGTGTTGGTTTTTATCTTGAATGCTTCAACTCCCATAGGAGTAAAAAGTCTACACCACAAGTGTGTGAACAAAGCACACTGTGGCTTCACTGAAGGTAAGTCTATTAGCATCTTTAATCAAGGTTTCCCAATAATTTATGTTATTAAAACCTGTTGATGCTTTAGACTTTATTAAATTTTAATTGTTTTAGCAAACTGGAACAGCTTCAAAGGACACCTACCCCAAGGCATTGATTTACAGTATAGAAAAAATGGATTTAAGTCCCTGAGATAATCAAGCAGAATAAGAGGTTCCTTCTAAACACCAAAGATATCAAGGGAGTTTTCTAACAGGTGGTTTATGAACTATTTTTGATGCTCACAGAAACTGCAGAATGGACTCAAAAGAAGTAATCTCCTTTCCCCTCTCATCCCCCCCTCCCCCCAAAAAATCCCTTATTTTTTCCAAATACAACTGGCTGCATCCATCAGTTGTTCAATGGTAAGAGCAAAGCTAGCTCTCTCTTTTCTATTTCTGTCACCCTTTAGAGTGCTTTTCTGACCCTAGGTGAACATTAGTAAATATATAAAATTCATGACCTTAGAAGTATTTCTTTGACTCTAAAAGTACTTCTTTATATGCTAATTTGTTTTTTGACTGTTCATTCTGTCAGTCTGGAATCTTATAATTTTAGGTTTATATTCTTTAATAAGAATTAACATTTCAGCCACAGTAAAATATCTGTTTGAAAGTCTGGCTCCAAAACAGCTGAGAATACTGAAATAAACATCTGTTGCTTTTATTAGCATAATAAAACATGCTAACATGTTTAGGATTATCAGCATGTTAACCATAGCCCCATCCATTTTTTGGATGGCTAGGCTTTTGATGGTAGATTTCATTATTAAAAGTATTTGTGAAAAGGTTTATTAAGCAAAATGAAGACACTAAAAGAATAATGCTGGAAATGTTAATTTTATATTTTTAGAAAAATATTTTAATTCAAACTGAGATTTAATTGCTAGCATGTATTAAACTATATCTCCTTTAATGTTAACTACTTTACTCTAAAAATCCTGACTGAACATATAATAACACATTAAAATCTTCAAAATCAAACATTATAACATTGTTCTTTTTAACTAGAGGACCAACTGAAATATATGGTAATTAAAAGCATGACACATGTTATTCAACTATATATTTTTCTACAGTTTCTTGTACTTTGGTTACACCAGTAGAATTTTGATTGTATAGTGAAGTACTGAAAGTTGGTAATAACTGATTTTTAGAATTGTTAATTAATTAAAGAAATGGACACAGATAATAAATACAGTGTAAAAGAAGATATAGGATTGCCTTGCAGATTGCTCAGGGAGGTGGTTGAGGCCCTTTCCCTGGAGATATTCAAGGTGAGGCTGGATGAGGCCCTGGGCAACCTGGTCTAGTTGGGGGGTGTCCCTGAGACTGCAGGGAAGTCAGACTAGATGACCTTTGGAGGTCCCTTCTGGCCTGGATGGTTCTACGATTCTAAGAATGCTGCTTTGCAACTTTAGAAAACTGCAAGAAGAGAAAGTAAAAACATTACTGATGTGAAAAATTGGATAGCTGAGTGGGAATAGAGTCAAAGCTTTACTAACGTGATGAGATTTTAGATGAGCTATCTAGTTGAAGAGCCTAGATCTTTAGGGGTTTTATTCCTGTTTCTTTGAAGCTGAGTGGGTTTTGCCATTAAAGTAATGAAAGTAAGGTTCCAGTAAGGGTTGCAGAAGTGGGCTACATGTTGGGTTACTGTTTGTATAAGGACCACGTGAAACAGTCTAGTTTCTCCTGAAGGAAGGTATTAGTCTGCACAGAGTGTGAATGGATCATCAGAAATTATTTTTACATGACTAAACGATAGATTTAAATTTCTGTGACTTGTAAGGAAGATGTGACTAGCAGAAATCAAGAAAATAAAATGTTTCCACTGTCTACTTAGCCCTTTCCCAGTACTGACAAAGCCTCTGAAAGTTTAGAACATTTATCTGAGAAGAAAAACAGATTGAGAGTAGAATTGGCACTACCAAGTTTGGTCTCTGCAGTTACACTTCCTTCTTTGTATTTTCTTCTTGTTGTGCTGAAAAAAAACAAAACAAAACAAAACAAAAAAAACCTTCCTAAAACAGTACAAAACCAAAACGAAACAGAAAACACAGTTGTAGCAAGGTACAGATCCCTAGGACAGAACTATAATGACTGTCATTATCACAATGGCTTTTCTTCTGCTAGAGTCAGCTTCTGCCCTTTTCCTCTGCAATGGATTTTTCTATTTTAGAGATACAACAGCAAAGGAAAAGCCCAGCCTGTGACATAAATGCACTTTGCTGGCAGATATACTTTTTATGGTTGACATTCTTAGATGTTCTCTCTTTTGCCAAACTGAAACAACTTTATTTTCATATTTGTGAAATTTATTATGATTTTCATAGCTGTTTAACTTAACAAATGTTCACTATAGATAATTGGAGTGAGTTATATCCAACCATCTTATATGTGAATTCATAATCTCCAGGATACTAGTTATTGTATATCCTTGAGCAGCACCCTCAGGCTTGCACTTGAAAAGATTTTTAACTACTCTGGGTTTTCAAAAATATTCAGTACATTAAAGCCTGGGCATCATGTATGAAAAGGGACTGATGACACAGGTGGAGCTCATATTTTGATCATGAGAGGTAAGTGTTTAAGACAGAGGCAAAATGTAAGCTTTTTTTAGATCTAGTTTTTTTTGTTTGGTTGGTTTTTTGTTGTTTGTTTTTTTTTTTTTTCCTGTCTTAATGAGGCTTCTCAAGTGTCTGCTTCCTGAGTGACATGACACAGTGATGACAAGCACGTCTAATGATAACGGTCACAAGATAATGTGGGATTGTATGGGGTCACTTGGTGGGAGATGCATAGAACAAAACCTCTTCTTAGATGAGAGGACCCTTGCCAAAGCTCCTGTATTTCTTTTTTTCTTGTTCTTGTCTGCTGCTACAAACTCTCTGGCAGGCTCTCCTGTATGAAAATTCTCAGAGCAGAAAAGATCCCTTTATTAGTCTGCATGTGCTGGGTGTGTAGGAAGGTGAAAGGCAGGAAAGAATTGTGTACATTTCACACTCAGTGTTTCAGTCTGGTAGCTCTGGTCAGTGTGTGTTTGAGTACAGGGATATTACAGCTTACTTTTCTAGCAGGTGTGTGTTTAGTTTGTTTGTACATCAGTTTGAAAAAATAGAGAAAAATTCCTAGCTGGCATAATTCATAGTAACTACCTTAGCTGACTGGTTTATACCTGCTGAGTTTAAATCATACAGGGTGCTTTCATAAGCACTGGCTTTAGAATAGTTCAAAGATGAATCAGTTTTAGAATTTTAAACATCTAAGATTTAAATTCTCTATTCAGACTATTTCTTCTCTTTCTCAGTAGAAAGCAGTATGACTAATTTATGTTTTTTTTCAAATGAAAAAAAATCTGTTTCATTATGCAGTAATACAGATTTGAAGTGCCTGAAGAGAGGAGTAAATCTAATTTCTGGATCTCTCACAGAATTTACAGTCACTAGCACACTACATAGGAGATATCTACACTAGTGACTGCTAAGAACAGTTGGACATTCTACAGACTGCCTGAATAACAATGTGGGATTAGCATTCACAGGCTCAGACATCTGATTTGGGATCATCATCAAACCTCACTGCCTTGAAGCAGTAGTCTTTAAAATCTCAAAAGATTGTGCTTATTCTTTCTGATATTACAGTGAAGTAATGGAAAATGCACCTAAAAATTTGTAGTCTTCCTAGACAACAAAAGACATTATATCCCAGCAAAGGTATTAGTTAAGGAACATTAAATCTGCAGCACTTGAAAAACTACAAGTCAAGCATCCTATCTAAAATGTCATAATATTGTGCATACTGAATAACTAAGTGTTGCTATGCTTGCCTTTCTAAAGGCACAGCTCAAGCTGTGGTGTTCTAATCACCTGAATACTATCTCCAAGTGCATGCTCATTCAGATCTGGCAAAATAAGATCCATAATATACCAAAAGTTTTCTGGTATCTTGGCGAGTTTTCTAGAGCAAAGCAAAAAATATTAAAGAGACAATGAAAGAATATGTTTTTGTGGAGAAAAAAAAAAAGTCAAATAAATGGAAAGTGAGTGTATGGCCTCTTTTTTAACACATTTACCTGGAAAAAAATAATAATATATATGTATGTGTGTATATATGCATGTACTCGCAGGAGCAAGATTGTTAGTTTTGGTAGCAGCTCTGAGAATGAAAATGTAAAATAAATGTATTTAGAAATGCATAATTGCTATAGATAATGAAGGTTGAACTCAAAACTGCTACTCCAATGCAGTAATCACCTTTTGTTCTGTGTTTTAGGATGAGTTATCTTAGCCTGCTTTAGTTAATGAACCTAACTATAAGTGGAAAATAAGTAAACTTGAAGTCATACAGTCATGGAAATTTTGTCTGGATGAGATAATCCAATTTTGCCTCTTGACTGAACCAGGGCTATCCCTAAAACTGGATTTATTTTCCCATGATGATTTCCTTGAGGTGTCTGTAAATGGATTATAGGAAGAAAACACCCATTATCTTTTCACAAACTGAGCTGAGTCTGACTAGTCTACAGTTTCCTAGCTCCTCTTTCTTGCTCTTTCTGAAGAAGCCTTTTGTAGATGTCAGAGACCTCCTCCAACTAACAGAATATTTCCCAAACCGTGAGTTCTTTCAGCATCCTCAAATATATCCTGTCTGTGTTTATGGGTGGGAATAAACTCATCTTTCCAAATAATGTATGTCACTATTGAGTATCCCTCTCGTTCCCAAACCTTATTGATATCCCCAGAAGTCTTGAATCTGCCTTTATGTATGATGAAAGAAGAAAAAAATTGGTTTTTGTTTTTCCAGCTTTTTCACATATTGCCCATCAGTAATTTGTGCCAGCCTTTCACCAACACACCAATATTTCCTCTCAACTTTTGTGACTGATACACTTGTAGCATTCCTTCTTGTTGTCTCTGGTTTTAGTTAGTTTTAGCCTCAGTGAGGTTTTATTATTCCCGATTTTGTCACTAAACACCAAAACAATATTTTTATTCTCCTTCTTTGTTTCCTGTACATGCTTTCACATCTAGCATGCTTGCATTTTGTGTTTCACTTCTTCCTGATTTGACAAGTAGGGTTTTTTTGCCAAATTCCATTTTATTCCACTCTTGAATATATAAAAGTGTACTTTTCTAAAATCCAAAGACTTACTAAGGCCTAGCCTCCCTCCAGATCTTGAATTCTATTGTCTCATAGTCACTGCCACCCAGGCTGCCATCTCTGACCAGATTTATGTGTTTCTGCTCTATTTCTGAGTCGCAGGTCAAGTAGAATATTACCCCTTTTTGTCCCCTCTAGAATTTTCATTAAGGAAATTGTAACAGACTTAATCTAGGAATTTCCTAAATTGCACAATGCTTTGTTAATTCCCATCAGGTATCTGGACGATTGACATCCTCCATGAGAATGAGGACCTGGTATCAGGAGACTTGTACTATTTGTCAGGCACCTTCAGGGGAAGTGAATAGATCTCATCACATCACCAGTGTAACTTCCATCTCTCACCTTGACCAGAAGCTTTCAGCAAGCATATTTCCAGTTCATAGACTCAGGACTATGGAGCCCAGATGCTCAACAGGGTCAATAACTAAAATTTTTCCTTTTTTGCCTGACTTTCCTAAAGAGCTTACACCTATCCATGACCATTTTGCAGTCTTGTCATACTATCAAGTCCTTGTGATTCTGATTATGCCATTCCAACAACAGTGTCTGAAATTGCAGTTATTATTTACTGCCTGGGCTGTAAGAATTAACATACAGATAGTCACTTACAGCCTCTGAACATCCTCTATTCTGAGAATTGTAAAAATATCCTCAGTTCTAAGAAGAAATGTAAAAGTCTGCACTGTAGCCACCTTATTCATGAACCTCCCCCTGTAACTATAGTTCTTCCTCTTTTAATTTAGGGCTTTTGTTCCCGTCCTCTGATGAACAGAGTTTATACCTCCTACCAGATTTGCAAGCCTGTTTGCAAAGGTTCTTTCCTCTCTTGGTGAGATAAATTTCACCTTTTTCAAGTAATTTTTCTTCTTCCTCAGAAAACCACCATGTTTGAGGAAGCTGAATTTTTTCTGGTGACAAGCAATATACAGACAAGTGTTGTTCTGCTGATCATTGTCTGTTCCTACCTGTGTCTTTTCCCCTTGACTGACAGAACTGATGAGGTGATTACTTGGGACCTTGACTTGTCCTTTTTGTTCAGTCTCATACATTGACCTTTAATTTTTTCAAGCAGATCCTATCAACATCATTTGTGCCTACACAGAGAAGTAGTCAGAATAATATTCAGAAAACTGACTACGCCTTAGCGGTATCTGTAACATTACAGACCCACTACAGAAAAGTAGCTAACATCACCGGATAATAGGTTTTCTCCAGATTTCCAGCACTGGAGAGTGCCCAGTGACTGATCCTCATTGCTTTCTCTCTGTAGTACTTTCTGTGAAGGTGTGAGATATCCATCACAGCCTCATCTAACAGAAGTTAGAGGTTTCATCTTAAAAACTGGTGAGCCTTGAGCTCAGTTTTTGTTCCTGATGAGCCAATGTTATTAACCCAAAGCATTACATGGAATCAGATACTACCAATAACATTTTCATATTTTAATTTGGAATGTATTTACCTACACTAGGTAAACGTAAGCACAGAGTAAGTGCTTAGGACTTCTTTTTCCACAATATTTATCCTGTTATATTTTTATATGTCAGAAATACAGAATTCCAGCCTTTAAATTCGTAGAGTAACTGATAGCAGTAATAGATTGTCATTCACTATGCAGTAGCTATGGGTTTCAAAATTAGTTGATTACATAAGACGTCTCATATGTTCTTACATTTTCTGTCCTTCACTTTCTTACAAATTTCCCCTCTTTTGATGTTATAGATAGCAACAGGGGAGAGCAGTGAGGCAGGCATGTTTCTGGACAAGGCATCTGTTTTATTTAAAGTACCCAATGTTAAAAAATAGAGTCACTCTATTTCCAGCACCAAGGAGAGTTTGAATTCATATTTCAATGCCTCACTCCATCACCACCTTTTTTTGATTGCATACTTACCTGGCAAGGTAGTATTTGGTCTTTCATAAGTCATTTTAGTCCTTCAAATGTAAAGAGAACAAGAACAGATACACATTTAAGGAGGAATAGAAAGATAGGTCAATAATGTTCCCACTTACAAATTATCAATGTTCATTTGTGATTAATTTCTTAGAATATGATTATCTGTAATGTGCATTCAAATTATACTGCATATATTTTTTTGTTGCATTAAGAGTCAAAAATCTGTGTGTCCTTAAAAACATATATGTATGTTTGGGAGAACAAGTATATGTAAGTTGTGCATACACACTAATGTGTACATGAAGAGCTGCACACAATGAACATGGAAAAGGGACATTACTACAGTCAATAAATGCAGAATAGGAGTAAAGAATTGCCTGGAAATTATTTTATTTAGTTGCTAGAAGGGAATTGTGCATAGTTAATGATATTTTTTATTTTCTTTATTAAGCAGACAGAAAGGCTAAGTATGTTTCCCTGGAGTGAACATAATCACAAACCAAGATAAAGTTTTCTTTTTATTGAGAAATAAACTAGCATGTTAAGGGGCAGCCCCAAGTAGAAAGTCATGACCTCTGGCAGCACACTGTCACTCACCTTCCCCTAGTGAATTATTTTGCCATAAATGTTAGAAATATCATCCTTCATGTCAGAACCAAAACCATTAGGTTTGTATCCAGAAGACAAAAGGGAATTTTAGAAGTATCTAGAGGCTTTTTTTCTTTTTTAATTTTTTTTTTAAATCTTATTTTTCAGCAACTGAGTACCTTGGATTCTAACTGTGTTTAAACTAATAGACATCTGTCTATTAAATTTATATTCCCATGCAGTGTTTCAAAACATCAGCTGATGCAAAAAGAAAAAAAAAGGAAAGATATGGGTATTTGTGATATAGTATTTTATTATGGAGAGTTGGACAAAGATACAGGCATATGGTTTACAAGGAGAAAGAGAGAATGTTCTGCCTTTAGATAGATAGGAGAAAAAAACAAAGTTTTTGTTGTTATTCTTTGGTTTGTCTGTTATATTTTGATGTTCTGGTAAGATCTCTTCCTTATATTTAAACAAAATATATGCATGCTGGGGTAAAAAGTGGAAGTCCAAGAAGTGAATAAATGTGAACAGAATTACCTACCCAAAATTTAAACTGCTAGATTTTGAAACTCACATAAGGACCTCTTTTATATTTGATACTGCCCTGAACCTATTTTTAACAACGCATAACGTGCTTCTGCTGAAAATTGTATTACAGTTTAGTTGCAATATATTCCTGACTTTTGCTTAGTTCCAGTATAAACCTTTTGGAGACTGAGATGGAATTTTTTTCCATTGAAAAACCTAAAATATTATCTGAGTTAGTTTAAAATGGAAATGGTTTCTTCCAGTAATCAATTGTATCATAAAATGAAATATATATTTTAAAAACAAATAAAGAAAATTGATGTGACAGATATTTCACTAGTTTTCTTTCCTGGAAGAAAAATGAGAAAAAAGGTTATGGGGTCTTATTTAAACACACAAAAATATGTTGTTTAATCAGGATGAGAATACTATCTGGTAGTCCTGTGTCTGCACTGTACAATATATAAAATTGCGAATATTTATAGACTTGGCTAGGCAGGAGGGGAAAAAAATAAAATTTATCAGAAAACCTTATCTGAAAATTTATTATGTATGCTACATCTCAGTTTTTTGGTATATAAAGTTTTGTTTTGTAGTCTCATATAATTTGAGCAGACCACCATAGAGTTGGGTTAAATATATCTATATCTATCTATCTATATAATTGTGAGAATTCTTCAGTGAAAATTTTTGTTGACCTGTTGAACCTTTAAGCTTTTGTCTTTTCTTTCTGTAAAAAGAGTAGACTAGCACTGAATACTCACAGCAACTGAATTTTAAAATATAGCTTACACTTAGTTAAACCAGTTTCATTTTTGATGTAGGTCAGTGTTCTGTACTTTGCATTGTGAAGTAAGTTTGTTTTCTTACAGCTACAGATTAATAGAGAACAGAGTATGCGTCTTTAATCTGGGTGAATGGTAAAAATAATTAAAAGAAAAAACCTGTTAAGCCTAAAAGAGATTCTTATAGACTTATTCAGTGATAGCAGTCATTCTAGTTTCAGATAAGAAGATTAAGCTGCTCTATTACTCCTTTCCTCGTCAAGATGGAGTGGGTGGAAATAAAATGGAAAAAAAAAAAAAAGTTGTGGGTCATCATAAAGACAGCTGAATAAAACAAAAGTGCAAGCTAGATGAAAAAGAAAATGAGAGATTTTATTCACTAGTTCCCATCAGCAGACAATGTCCAGCCACTCACCAGGAAGCAGGAGTTCAGTACATGTAGCTGTTGCTCTGGAAGACAAATGCTGTAAATAATGAATATGCCTTCTTCCTCCTCCTTTCTCTTAGCTTTTATTTCTAAGCAGCCATCATATGGTGTGGAATATCCCCTTTGGTCACTGTGAGTCAGCTGTTCTACCTGTGACTTCTCCCAATATCTTGCTCAAGATATTTCAGCCTGCTGAAGTTGAACAGGGAGAGGAACGTTGGAGATAGCCTTGATGCTACACTGGTCAGCAGTAGCCAAAACAAGTTTTCTGCCTACAGTTGAGTCTTCTGTTTGTGTGTGCTACCTGTTACATTTTCATTATATTCAGTGAAGAACTACATTTTCAGTCAATAGAGTTTATCTTATTTGAAAGCAGACATACTTATTTAGAAACAAGTATGTAAAAAACCAACCCTGAATAACCTCTAAGGATGGAGATTCCATAACTTTTGCAGACAACCTGTTCCAGTATCTGACCACTTTCACCATAAAAGAATTTTTTACAATATAATGTGCTGTGATATGATAGTGTGCTTCTTGGAATGAATTAAAACATTAATGTTCATGTAAAATCATTGAGGAAATTATATTTTATATCCAATAAATAAATACAACACCTTGAGAGAAGAGAGAAAAGAACATAAAAAAAGTACATGTCTAAACATAAACTTGCAGAGTTGAGTAAACACATTCTGAACTTGTGTAACTTCAAATGGTCTTAGCACAGCCTCAGCAGTTTGAGACAACATCATTCTTAGCAGTTTCTATTCCCTTGAACAAACTGTAGCACTGTAAACATTTGCATTAGTGGGAGCTGAGATGCATGGGAGGCTGTGTGATGATTGAGCAGCAGTCATCAGGCAGCACATACTTTTATTTTAGGTGCTTGTCCCTCAACATTGAACTTAAAACCTGAAAGTAGGTAGCTAAATCTCTCTAGAGAGTATACAGAAGGAACTAGGTATTCAGAGCACTGAACGGATTGTATGAGAGCTTCCTAGAGACCACCACCAGGAAATGATGAGCAGAGAGGGAAATTCAAGTTCCTGTCATTCTCTTGGGACTACAACAGGAAAAAAAATGAGGCTTCAAGAAAAAAAATCTTTTTTTCTTTTTCAAAATGCACTGTTGAGAACAAACCCTTGAAGAACAGAATTCTACAAATTTTCTCTGCAATATTTGATCAAGACTATTTCCAGCACTGTTCCAAGAAAGAAAAGGATGCAAAGTATTTTTAATGCAAAATACTCATGCTAAAACTGAGAATCATAAACCTAGATTTATTTAAAACTTGGGTATTTTACAAGTGCTCTGTGACCACTGCTTCATTGATTATTCTGGGAAATCACTTATCTCCTTTCCTTCTCTTGATGTTTCTGTGAAATTAGAAAAGATGATGTAGATATAAGTGTGGCTACAAAACCAAGTGGTCAGGCTATTATAAGGTGGATGGCCACTCCTAGAGCTATGACAGCCTCTTATCAAGTAATCCTCTTGAAGTACACTGAGAATATTCTCAGCATCAGGTCAGATATTCAGGATTGTTGCCATTGTTATGGCATTGTAATGCGTTTGAAATTGATGACTACATGCATCTGAGTATGGATCAGGGTTCATTCTCCAATCTTGGGGCTTGGAAATGTTTATTCCTACAAAATTATCTCTCTTACCTCTCAGGATACAATGGTTGCATTTAAACTGCATTGCTGTCAACAAAGGTGTATTTTTTTTTGTGATGATGTAAGTTAACCTTAAAGGCCAGCAAGAATTGAACAAAGATTTTAGTATTATGGAGAAATGCATGCCAGTGCTGAATCCTAAACCCTTGTCTGGTTTAATTTACTATTGTAAATGTAAACAGCAGGATTTAGACAGAAGCTAGGACTCTTATTTCTCAAGCACAATAGTTACATGTACTTACTATATGAGTATATAGATTTTATGGGATGAATAAGATATACTGCTTTGGGAGTGAGTTCTTTCCATATTACAAATTTGAACTTTGTCCTTCAATTCCACCTATCCTTTTTGAATGTGGCTTTTTACTCTTTAAAAAGTTTTACACTTTGTTTAAGTTTTCAGTGGAACATAAGTCCAGGTGCTGCAGACTTCAGGAGACCTTGACTGTAATCCCCATTGGATGCAGGATTCATTGCCTTGCTCAAGGCTCTTGCATGGCTGCCACAGATCACAGTTTTCTACTAATCTCTTAGGGGTGCTCAAAGGATTAATTAGTTAATGTGTTGTGAAGCACTTTGAAGATGAAAAGTGTTATATAAGAGCTAAGCATTATGAGGAAAAAATTGGGGAGGGGAACAGGGGTTTGATGGGTAGCTGAAATGCAGCTTCAAAATCTCTCATTTGTTATTAAGAAAAGGGCCTTAATTCTCTCTGAACTACCTGTGATCTGGTTTTCAGAACAGTAAGAAAATCTTTAAAACATCAACCTACTCTCTTTGAACCTGATGAAGGTTACACATGTTTCTACTCTGTTCTTACCCTCTAATTAATTGTGATAAGTACTGTAGAACTTGTTGTTTAAAAGGTTTCAGCTGCCTAACTGTTACCTTGTCGTAAATATAAAATACTGTACACTTGCATAACTTTCTGACAGCTTATAAAAAGGAGAAAAGAATTGGCCTGATGCCCCAAGAGTGAATGGAAAAAGCTTTGAAAGCACCACTATTGGAGCTGGGGCCATTTCAGTGGTGTTTCACTTTATGCCTGAAGTTTGTTCAATCAAAAGAACTTAAATCTCACTGTTACCCCTCCACAGACTTCTACGTTTTCAATGAACGGGGCCGTAGTACTGAATGAGTTAAGGACTGTAGTTTAGTGGTTCGATTGTGGGTAATATTCCTTAAGAGTTAAAGGAGCAGGGTGTTTAAAATTGCTGCCTTTTTGTTCAAATGTTGAAGTTATGTCTAAATGTTGCTGTCTTGTTCATGACAAGACCCAAGAAGACTCGGGTCATGACAACCCCATGCAGTGCTACAGGCTGAGGGAAGAGTAGCTGGAAAGCTTCCTAGCAGAAAAATCCTGTGGTAGTTGGTTAACAGCCAGCTAAACAGGAGCCAGCAGTGTGCCCAGGTGGACAAGAAGACCAACATCACAGCCTGTATCAGGAACAGTGTGGTGAGAAGTACTTGGAGGGCGATCATCCCCTTCTACTCTCCACTGGTGAGGCCTCGTCTTGACTACTGTGTCCAGTTTTGGGCCCCTTACCACAAAAAAAGACATTGAGGTGCTGGAGCAGGTCCAGAGAAGAGCAACAAAGATAGTGAGGAGTCTGGACCATAAGTCTTACGAGGAGAGGCTGAGGGATTTGGTCTTGTTCAGCATGGAGAAAAGGAGGCGGAGGGGAGACCTTATCACTCTCTACAACTACCTGAAAGGAGTCTGTAGACAGGTGGGGGTTGGTCTCTTCTCCCAGGTCACAGGTGATAACACATGAGGAAATAGACTCAAGTTGTGCCAGGGGAGTTTCAGATTGGATATTAGGAAAAAATTTTATACTGAAAGGGTTATCAAGCCTTGGAAAGGACTGACCAGGGAGGTGGTTGAGGCACCATCCCTGAAGGTATTTAAAAGACAGGTTGACATAGGGCTTAGTGACATGGTTTATTGAGGGTTTTTTATCAGGGTTAGGTTGATGGTTGGACTAGATGATCTTAAAGGTCCCTTCCAACATAGACAGTTCTACGATTCTATGACTGCTGTGGGTCAAATCAAAGGTGTCCTTAGCTCAGAATTTTGACTCTAACCAGAATTAACAAAAGATGTTTGGGGAAAAATGTGTTGTCAACACTAGGCTTAGTTTCCTGAATGCAAAAGTAGAGCCAGCCTAAACTGTTTTCTTCTGCTGTTTGTAATTCAATGTCAGCATGAAATGTACCTTTCACTTCTATTAATGAGTAAATCACATCCAAGCTTGCAGACATCCTGCTTCAGATTTTTTTGGAGACTCTAACAGATGTAAAGTCAAACATTGACCTGGTTTGAGGTAAAATAGAATCATTTTTCTGTTCAGTTATTTTAATTTAATTTTTAAGTATCTTCAAACGAATTGAAATCTCTGAAAATTTACAGCATATCATTTTTTAGAAAGATAAGACCTCATTATTTGGGATTTATGCCAAGAAATTGTATGTAGAGAGGTTTTTGCTAATGCTTATTCCTACAATAACCAGGCTCAGATAATTTTGCTACTTGCCCCACTGGAGGGTCAGAAGTAGAAAATCATAGAGGGGATGCACCTGTGGGGGGGAGCAGAAAGGACAGGTGATTGTCATTTGCTTCAGTGGTGAATCCCACCCAAACCTCAACACCATGTATCAAAATTACGATATCAACACACAAAAAAATCTCACCTAATAGAAATTCAATATACCTGTTCCCTAGAAACCTCTACATTATATATGTTAGAATAGCAAAAATAAAGATAAGATGTGGAGCCAAATAATAATTTAATAATTAAAGAGGGGGAGGGGGGGGAAAGAAAAAATAAAGAGAGATAAATATTTTCTCCTGGTAATAACTCAGTTCT
>VZRU01005130.1:478089-558136 GCA_013398155.1 Pedionomus torquatus | reverse complement strand
AAAAAACAAAACCAAAAAACACCACTTCATTACAACTTTCCTTAGTAGTTATTAAATGAAGAAGAATAAAGCAAGTTTCACAGTAGAAAGACTCTAAAAGTAGATGAAGATAATGTAAATGGGGGTAAAAAATAAAATCTGTGATAAAATTTGACGATTTAGCACATGCACACAAAACTTCATGAAGGTCTTCGGCTGCTTGCTTAATTTACCAATCTTATTAAACTTTTTTTTTCCACTGGTTCAGGTTTCTCCTTTATAGCATTTAAGTTGAAAAATTAATTAATAGTTCACTATATTTTTTCTTGGTACTCCTGTTGCAAGCTCAGTAGTTGATAAAACAGTGAAATATTTTTTCAAATTTCTTGGACATTAATTGAGACTAGATAATCACCCAGCCTTTGAGTTTGAGTTAGTTACCTAAAACCTAGAAAGTTCTCATAGCATTTGAAACTACTTGTCAGTCAGCCTCACCTCTGTGCCCAGTAAGATCATGGAACAGACATGATCAAGCATATGGATGAGAGAGAGGTAATTAGAGACAGACAACATGACTTCAGCTAGGGCAAACTGTGCTGGGCTAATCTAGTGGCCTTCTATGGAGTGCTGCATCAGCAGACAAGGGAAGAGCTAAGGATTTCATCTACCTGGACTATTGTAAGGCCTTTGACAGTATCTCAATGTGACACTCTTGCTGGTTAGACTCTAAGATTGATAAGGAATTGGCTGGGTGGCTGTGTCCAAAGAATTACAGTCAATGGCTCAACATCCTAGTTCCACCTCTAGGGTTTTTACAGGGTCTATTTTATGTTATTTAATATCTTCATCAAAGACAGCAGAAGGTGGTATTGAATGCACCCTCAACAAGTTTGCAGACCAAACTGAGCTGAGTGGTGGAGCTGACAGACCAGAGGGAAGGGATGCCATCCACAGGGACCTGGACAGACTTGAGGACTGAGGTGTTCCTCCTCATGGCAGGGCATTGGACTAGATGATCTTTAAAGATCCTTTCTAACTCACACCACTCTATGATTCTATGGAATGTCTACACCAATGTTATTTCAGTCCTCAAAAACATCTAGAAGGAAGACCCAGGAAACTACAGGCCAGTCAGCCTCACCTCCATCCCTGGAAAGGTAGTGGAATGGCTTATTCTGGGAGTCATCTCAAAGCGTATGGAGGAAAAAAAAGCTATCAGAAGTAGTCAGCATGGATTCACCAAGGGGAAATCATGTCTGACTGACTTGATAGACTTCTACGATGACATGACTGGATAGATGAGAGAAGGGTAATGAATGTTGTCTACCTTGACTTCAGCAAGGCTTGTGACACAGTCTCCCACAGTATCCTCATAGGTAAGCTTAGGAAGTATGGATTAGATGAATGGACAGGGAAGTGGATTGAAAACTAGCTAAAAGATACAACTCAGAGGGCTGTGATTAGCAGCACAGAGTCTAGTTGGAAGTTAGTAAGTGATGTTCCCCAGAGGGCAGTACTGGGGCTAGTCCTGTTCAGTATATTGATCAATGACCTGGATGAGGGGATAGAATGTACCCTCATAAAGTTTGCTGATGACACAAAACTGGAAGGGGTTGCTGGCACACCAGAAGGCTGTGCTGCCATACAGCGAGACCTGGACAGGCTGGAGAGTTGGGCAGAAAGAAACTTGTCAAAAGAAACAGTCTTGTCTGCCTACTAAGTATCTCTGATGAAACATTCTAAAAGCTACAGTGTTTTTAACCTGAAGGATCTGAGCTATTTTCTATGATATTTTCAAAATTAATGTTACAGTTAGTTTTAGGAATAAAGGGAATCATTTTAGTGCTTTATACAGATTTGACTGTTGACTATGGTAAGATATTATTCTTCCCCAGAAGATCTGGTATATCCTGCACAGTGTCTGCATTCAATTCAGAGGACAATGAGTAATTCAGGTTTCTGTCAAGAATTGGAAGAGATGAAATATTACTTATACTACTCCCCCCTCAAATATTAATTTCAGGAACATTTGGAAATATAGAGTATCAACAATCTACATTGTAGTTTTCAGGGTGGAATACAACTTCCAGTTCACAATATTTTTTTTAATGTATATGATAATGAAAGTGTGAACCTTAAAATTATGATACTCTGTACTTCATAAGATTAATCTTTTTTACTACTGGGAGGGGATGACTGAGGTCATACTTGATAGTGGTCAATTTTTTATTCACTTCCCAATAGGAAACTGGCATCTAAGTCCAATCACTTTAGATGTATCCATGTCAGCCTTATAGTTGAAAAATGAACCCTGGGGAAAGCAAACCTATCACCAGCTTTCCTGTCCTACTGTGAAAACAGTGATGACTATAATTGAGGTGACATTGGCAAAAAGCCTATGCATTTTTTCCTTAGCTAAGACAGTCTTCTGATCCATGTGGGATTGTTTTGAGACTTTATGATAAATCAAAAAGAATGTTGGGGATTTTGTGTTTGTTTTGTTTTTTGCCTTTTTTTTTTCTTAAAAAAAAAAGAAAAAAAAAAGAAAGAGGCTATAACACTATTAATAAAACAGTAGGGAATACTGAACGGACCTAATCTGTAACCAAATATTTAGTATTTAAAATATAATTAATTCAAATCCCTAAATTCTTCTTTTATTAAACTTGCCTGCAGCACAGAAGTAATACAAAAGCTGAAATGGATGACAGGGAACTGGGAACTGTTACTGCAATGCCTCAGGTTGATGCTAGACATACTGAAAGAAAAATAGCCTCTTGTGATTAGGTGAGCTGTTAAAGCTATGAATGTTTGCTTGTTGCTGTGACTGAGGGTTTTTGTTTTCTTTATTTCATGTTGAAAATCATGCACATTTGTTGACTGATTAGACTATTGAAAAGTCAAATCATGGAGCTGCATCTTGGTTTTCCTTTGATCTGAACAGATGTGTCATATATACCTATATTACACCAATGATAACTTTTTAACCTCTGTAGTTTTGCTGGCTGGGTTTTCCTCTCTCTTTCAATTTTTGAGGAAATGATAGTTGAGTTTTTTTAAACTTGATTTTTACAGTTGGAGTTCATAAAAAAATCTTTCAGTTCCTTTATATATCTCATAACAATTTCAGAAAATCAACACAAATATGACACATATATCTATCATAACTGGCACATCAGATGGTGGGTGCTAATGACATGTTTCTTCATCTATTTTAACTGATGGAAATATTCTACACCTTGATCCATGGAGCCAATCTCTCCTCTGATATTTCTCATGCATTACATGAACTGTAAGTTCAAAGTGGTAGAATTGACCTTGTAGATCTAAAAATAATTTCCCTTGAATAGAAAAAGGAAAAGAAGAAATCTTATGCTTCCTGAAGCCAGGCCATTGGAGAGGATTTGTCCTGAGATCGAGGAAAACTATAAGAATGAGAACTATCTCTGGGTACAATAGTAGTATTGTATCTACTGGCAGAAGATTGCATTTTAAATAAAATAATACCACTAAGGAACTATAGAAACATAGAAGGAAGTATAGACCAAACATATAACAAAAGTAAGCAATTTAGAGCTCAAATTGTAGCTGTTAAGTTGAATAAACTGCTAAAGTTAGTAAAGAAAATGGATGCCTAAAAGTTACTTGATCCTAATCAAGCCATTCCTCATAAAGCTAAGAGAGGAAAGGACTTATAATAATGCCAAATCTGCAGGTATACAGAAAAGAAAGACACTTAGAGTCACTATGTTCTTTATGCAATTTCTAAGAGCTCATAGAGAGTGCTAAAAATAATGATGTTTGAAAGTCACCCATCTTAAGATCATTGGTGTCTGTCTTCAGAAGATTACCTAGTCTGAAAGATAGCTCAGAATTCATTGACCAGGAGAGGTTACAATGGTGAGACTATGCTCTTACACTTTTAGGCAATGTCACTTTGAGGTAATGGTCACTGATCAGTAGTAACTCTTCTTGAACAGTTTTCCCGCCCACAGCTGTGCTTTGATTTGTTCTCATTAGTCCAAAGACAAGAAATATCTTTACTAAAAAGGTGTTTAAATTTATTAGCAGATTGAAAATCTGGTAAGATTTCATGAGAGCAGCCCCTGGTTTGTACACCCCATTAGTGTTCCAGGTAGTAAAAAAGGCTACTGAACTACTTAACCATATCAGTTGTAAGGCTCTTTGAAACATATATAAAAATGTAACTTTAGGCAACCAGTAAATTTTAAAGATAAAAACACTCACAACTGCATTGTGTTGGGAGCTAAAGTCCAGAACAACTGGAGGTATATCTAAGAACACATTTTTTACTCAGGTGCCAATTTAAGTGCAAAAGCATTGCTCTGGATGCATCCTATAAGCTTTGTAGTGTTTTATTTTCACATTATATTATCTTTCACCTTGTTTCTGTATCAAAAGAAGTGACTACTGATGACAATGTTTAGAAGTTCCTGTGAAGGATGTATAGAGTTTTTCACATACAAGGTATTTTATTCACAGTTTAAAAATAAATACTTGTTAAGATTTAGTGGTAATGAGAATTAATATAATTACACTGTAATACTCAACAGACTTTTGTTGCTTAGCATTGTATCTGACAAATATTTTTTGATACTAGACATAAAAACCACTGTTGCAGTAACAATTTGGCTGTTCTTATATTTCACGTTACCTCTAGCTGTGAGTGCTTTCCCTTGTTGTCTCTTTGACCTACTTATTTTATTTTTTGAGGAAAAAATGCAGAAAATGCATAAAATTTTCAGTCACAGATTATGCATACTAAGTGAAAATATTATTCTAGAATATATTTTGTTCAGAAGGTATCTTTATACCATAAATCATTACATTACCAAAAAAAAAAAAAAAAAAAAAAAAAAAANCAAAAAAAAAAAAAAAAAAAAAAGAAGTTACTGATTATGCTTAGACTTCTCAGAAATAAAAGTGAGACCTCAATTAAAGAAATAGCTACACTACAAGAATAAATTCTGTGTGATTCATTTTAATAAGATGGTAATTTACATCTCTGAGCACTTCCACATATTTCTTTTTTTATCATATTTTCAGCTATCATACTGTTATATGAAGTATATATACTTCATATAACCATGAACTGAATTCCCAGTATCAATGGGAAAATAACACAATAATATCAAAACCACACTGCAAAATTCTCAGTGGTTTAAATCTGGTGAGAAAGTTGTGCCCATTTGTCAAAACCTAAAATCATAGAATCATTCAGGTTGGAAAACACCCTAGGAATCATCGAGTCCAGTCATCAGCCCCACTCTAGTTCTTCCCTTCACCATATCCCCCAACACCACATCTAAATGACTCTTAAACACATTCAGGGATGGTGACTCAATCACCTCTCTGGACAGCCTTTTCCAGTGTCTGACCATTCTTGTTGTGAAAAATTCTTTCCTAATGTTCAGCCTAAACCTACCCTGTTGCAGCCTGAAGCCATTCCCTCTTGTTCTCTTGCTAATTACCTGTGTGAAGAGACCAGCATAACCTCTCTACAATGTCCTTTCAAGTAGTTGTAGACAGTGATGAGGTCTCCCCTCAACCTCCTCCTCCTCAAGATAAACAATCCCAAACATATTTTAAATGTTTCCAAATATATTAATTTGATACTTGAAACAGTTTAGTATTCAATTTCTGAAAATAAAGTAAAACTTCTTTTTAAAAGAGTGTAAAGTTTCTAACTCCATTCAGAAATATTTGATGATATATCAAGTCACGTAGGCATATGGCACAGAAAAATTAATTTAAATATATATAATTACTTCATGCATCTGTGAAGAGGAACTTTTATACAGCTTCTCTAGTTTCAGGTCATTATCAATGGACTGATGTGAACCTCATGAAGTCTGACAAGACTTCTGAATTCAACAAGACCTTATGAAGTTCAACAACTGCAAGGCCCAGCACCTGAGTTACGGCAAATCCCCAATATCAATACAGGCTGAGGGAAGACGGACTTAAGGGTACTGGTGGATGAAAAATGCAACAAGTCAGCACTATGCACTTCCAGCCCAGAAAGCTGATTGTATCACAGGCTGCACTAAAAGAAGCATGGATGGCAGGTCCACTAACTGGTGAGAGACCACCTTGAGTATTGCTTCCTGCCCTGGAGTCTCCAGCACAGGTAAGATGTGGATCTGTTGGATCAGATGCAGATGAGTGCCACAGAAAGATAAAAGGGCTGGACCACCACTCCTGTGAGGAAAGGCTGAAGGCATTGGGGTTGATCAGCCTGGAGAAAGGAAAGTTCTTCTTGTGGCCCTTCAATACTTAAAAGGGTGGGAGATGTTTTACCAAACCCTGTAGTGACAGGACAATGGACAACAGTGCAAAACTGAAAGAGTGTAGCTTTTAAGTGGACACAAAGATGAAATTTTTTTTGTTAGCGAGGATACTGAGACACTGGAACAGTTTTCCCAGACAAGTTGTGTGAATGTTCCGTCATTGGAATTGGTCAAAGTCAGGTTGGTTGTGATTTTGAGCAACCTAGTCTAGTGGAAGGTGCCACTGCCCATGGCAGAGAGATTGAAACTTGATGATCTTTAAAGATTCCTTCCCACCCAAAACATTGCATGATTATACTTTACTATTATATAATTCTGTAATCTTCCCTTTTATCTATGAAATTATCTTTTTCTTTTTTTTTTTTAACCCAACATTTATTTTGTATTGCATTTTAAAACTTGGCTTTGAGGCCTTAAGATAAAATAGAAAAGAGAGAAGAAGGAAATCCCTATACTAGTAAAATGTTTAGACTGGTCAGTAAAAAATGACAAAAGTTATTTTTTACAGAGTAATTAGAAATAATTAATTAAAAAGAGAATAAGAACAGGAACAGAAATGTATCTGAGATAGTCTTATAGGGCAGACTTAAACGCAAAATAGATAGTGAAGCGTGGGTGTTCAAATGCAGGTATCTTAATGCAAAACAAATGCTTGAACTCTGAAAGTATATCTGATAGCTATTTATTTTAGCTTCCTGACCATAGCTGTTTGTTAATATTTGAGGTCATCTAGGGTATTTGAGTCATCAGCATGAGCATCTCAGAGCAAAACTTGGCATACATGATATGAGCAATCTGCTCAGCATGCTGGTAACATTAAAGATCCACAAGAGAACCTGTAATACTCAGAATTATCTCACACAGCAATGAAAGACCTTTTTTTGATCACTTTCCATTTTTCTAAATGTTTTCTGTTTGACTTTTAGTCAACATTAGTCTTCATTATATCTCCAAGTGTTGACACCAAATCAAAGCTTCTGCACTTGATGTGTCCCTTAAGAAAAAATATGACTCCATTAAATTGTTCTATTGTTCCTGAAGGTGAACATAGATTTCATAAAAACAGGGATGTAGCAACTGTTTGTTCAATTTGAGATGAGTTTGTATTGTATCTTTTTCATGTTGATGTCATTTCTCTCTAATAATGAAAATGAAACACAAACATAACACTTGTGTTAGATATTGTCAGTTTGAAGTGTTGTCATGCCATCAGAGTTAATACAAAGAAAAACTCAGATTTCTTTGGGCTAATATTTGAAAATGATCTAAGGTAAATGAGAATAGGAAGAGCAGGAAACAGCATCTTTTGTTCCTAGTGCTGGAATTTCAGTGTCAGAGTTAAGCAGTCTATCCTTTGGTTAATTCAATCTGATTTTACCATAGGAGTTGTGCTGTCTTTTTGGCCATATCACATAATCCCTTTCTAGAGAATTTTCAATTTATATAAAGCACATATATATTAATATTCAGACTCTTGGTTACTCTGTGGACTCTCTGTGATTGGATTTTTCAAAATCTTAAAGACAGTGTACCAAAAAGCTAAGAGTCTATATTTAGAGAAACAAACAAAAAAAGCTTTCTTCCTATCTTATTATGCTGCATGGTGAGTTTAAATGGCACAGAAGGATGCCGATCTATTGTTTAAGAACTCACTACTCAGTGTGAATGTTGACCACATTAATTAGAGTAGAAAATTATTTTTAACCAGACACTGTCTCACGAACTCCTCTGACTTTGGGGAAATGAAAATACAGAGAGACACCTCTTCATTTTAGGCTGATTTTCCAATCTATGATTCAATAGTATCTTTGAGTATTATATCAGCACGGAAATTTGGAAATCTTAGATTCTCATTTAACTCTAGATGGGAATTTTTACTACAGATACCTAACAAAACATGAGCAAACATGAAAACAATAAAAAAGTAAGTAGTTTTTGTTTCTTTGTTTGTTTTATGAAGTACTATTTTCAAACTCTCTATATATAGAAATCTTATTGACATATAGGTGTCTTTTTCTAAGAATGCTCCTGCTTAATGTCAGGATGCTTCTTCTGGGAACTGCATGTACAGCTGCTAATAACAATGTTCTTTATCCATTGCTTATAATATTGCCTGAGTGAATATTACATGCTAAGAGCAGATAAAATTGAATGATTATAGTGGTGCTTCTCTTTAGACCACAACAAAATATAGACTTGTTCAGTAAATATTTGATGTATTACCCAAATTCCAGTTATGTCCTGATATAGGTTTTCACTGACTCTTAGAATGAGACAGTTGATGTGACACTGATAATACAACAGAGATTCAGAACCCAAAAAGGGATACCAGGCATCATACATGTGATGTATCTCACAATGTTTGTCATTTAGTTGCTTTTTAGAACACTGATCACAAAATACCCAGTCACCCTGAAGCTGTGGACTATAAGACTGAACCTAACATAAGGTACATTTGTCTGCTTCTTATTATATACTACGTTACCTAGTATACTTCTTTCTTTACAACAAAATCAAAATATTAGGTCTTGAGATAAGACTGTACCTTGCTGGTCAGGCAGATTATCATAAAAATCTTCATGTACATTATTACTTCCAATGGGGACAAATCGTAATATCACTTCTTAATATAAAATTGGTGGGATTGTTTGTTTTTTGTTTTTTTTTACCTACTCTTTGGATAAGGTAATGAGGCAGTTCTTTTTTATATGTGTTTAAGTGTCCTTGAAGGCATTAGTTTCTCTACATTTCATAATTGTAATTTATGATTGTACAGGTTCTTTCTATTGTGAGTAAAGAGGAATTTAATCTTATAAAATCAATATTCAAAGTTTGTTAAAATTATCTGTTTTTTCAAATGCAGATTTATACCAAACTACTTTAGATTTAAATTCAGGTTATAAGTCTTGATAAGTTCAGTTATCCTAACTGAAAATATCAAGTAATACATTTTCTTAAGTCATTTTCATATATCTATTTCAATAGTGAGGAAAATAAAAACAAGCCTGTTGCTTAAATCTCCCATTTAAAAAGGAACAGTCCTATGACATTTAACTATTAGGAAAATAGAATTGAAAAGTAGAGAGAAAAAAATGACAAGTGTCTTGTTAATGTAATTAACAAAATTTGATTCTGACTGCTTGCAAATTTAGTGATTCAGTACTCACTCAAAAATTATTTCTTCTATATGTTGTCTGGATATTTACTGGCATATAATACCATACCTCTAGAAAGCTTTTTGAAAATCCAAATTTTTAAGGTAGGTAGAAAAAATGAAATTCATTAATGTGAGATTGAGGTGGCAGGTTTTGCTTGTTTTATCCTCCAAATATGTAATACATATCCATATGTAAAGAATGTATGTGGTTTAGCCCATGGCTAGCGGTCTGTATGCAGTCTGGCAGAATAAATGTGCAAATACCTAACTAGAAAGTTCAGAAAGTAAAATTCTGTATATATTTGAAAGGGTTTTTTAATAGTTTAAAACAAATACAGAAAAAAATGTTATACACTTATAACTTTTTTGGGGGGGTGGGGGATGGGAAATGAGGTTGAGTTATCTTTTCCTTTTCTTTCCCTTTCCCCTTCCTTTTCCCCTTTCACTTCCCATTCTCCTTCCCCTTCCTCTTCCTTTTCCTTTATTCTCTTTTCACAAAAACCTACAGACTTTTCTGGGAAATAGTTTAGGGTGGGTAAGATATTGTCTTACCTGAACAATATCTCCATTTTCATACTTCTTATTTTTCTGTGTACAGAGATACATACTGCAGAAACACTGAGAATTAACACACTACTCTCTGTACCACACTGATTCAGGATTTCCAGCATTTCATTCAGTTAAATCACCCATCATCATCATCATCAACCATTTGTAATCTGTGTACCATTTCTACAGGGAACTAACTGTCCCTATTTCTCCCCCTCTACTCTGCACTCGTGAGACCCCACCTGGAGTACTGTGTCCAGCTCTGGGGTCCTCAACAGAGAAAGGACATGGAACTGTTGGAACAGGTCCAGCAGGGGGGCCACAAATATGATTAGAGGGTTGGAGCACCTCTCCTATGATGACAGGCTGAGGGTGCTGGGGCTGTTCAGCCTGGAGAAGAGAAGGCTCTGGCCTTATGACCTTCTAGCAGCCTTCTAGTATCTGAAGGGAACCTGCAGGAGAGCTGGAGTGGGACTCTTTGTCAGGAATTGTAGTGATAGAACAAGGGGTAATGGTTTTAAACTAGAAGAGGGGAGTGTTGTGGTTTAGCTTCAGACAGTAACAAAGAACCACGTGGCAGCCTAGTTTGCTGTAACATCCCACAGCGGTGAGGAGAGGATTGGAAGAAAATGGCAACACTCTTTTGGGTTGGGACAAAAACTGTTTAACAACAAATACAACAAGGAAAACATGTCACAGTAACACAGATGGAGAAGGATGCAAACACGACCACAATCCTGACTGCTCACCAACCGACCGACTGCAGCCTGGACTGTCACCCACTCTGCACTTCCACCTACTCCCTGTCTCCCCTCCCATTCCCAGCCAGCTCCCTGATACCCCCTGGGCACTGATCAGGAGGAATATCTGTGCTGCTGCTAGAGCCAGGGGAGAATTAACCCTGTCCCTCCCAGAAACCAGGACAGGGAGATTTAGATTGGCTATTGGGAAGAAATTCTTTCCTGTGAGGGTGGTGAGGCACTGGAACAGGTTGTCCAGAGAAGTTGTGGATGCCCCATCCCTGGAAGGTCAGGCTGGATGGGGATGGATAGACTAGACCTGGTCTAGTGGGAGGTGTCCCTGCCCATGGCAGAGGGGTTGGAACCCAAAGATCTTTAAGGTCCCTTCCAACTCTAATCATTCTATGATTCTGTGATTCTATAAAATACCATGTTTGCTTAAATTTTACCATATCTTGGCATGATAGATACAATAGCTGGTTAAAAAAGAAATTAAGGAAACTACCATAAACACAGAGAAATGGCAATAAAAGACTTCATTCTAATTGTCATAGAAATGTTTTTGGAAACTGGCATGTGTTTAGACAAAAGGTAGTAATTCTGAAATACATGAATTAATGTTGTTCACATTATTTTTATACTTATTTGAAGGGAGTTGCTTGGCTTCTATTTTTTTTTTTTTTTCCAGAGGAAGAATTTTTTTTTTTCCTCTTGAAAGTGGAACAAGTTCCTTCTGAGTGTCAATACAAATAGCTTATTTATTTTTTCAAACTGTGTTCAAAAAGGATCTGAAGGGAGAGCTATGTAGAAAGCATTGTATACAATATTGCTAGAGAACAGCTACATCTTATCAGATGACTTTGATAAGAAGTATATTTAGAATCAGTTTTGACTATTTCTTTCCACCATCATCTTTTTATACTGAAGATATTTGAATAAACATAGGATTCATTTCTAAAATTTGCTCTATTATATCCTCAGCCTGTCATAGTCATCTATTTGTAACACTACAGCTGGCTGAGGAGCAAATAGCTTTGATGTCACAGCACAGGTTATTACTTCAGTTGATGTACCATCATTGAGAACTGTTAAATAGAAAAAAAAACACTTTTGCTTTCATGCAAATGTTTTTACCATTTGAAATTCAATGGTAAAGAAGGACAAAGACATAGGAAAGTTACGAGTAGTAAATTCTTATTCTCTGGAGCATTACTCTGTGGTTACTTATAAGAAAATTTTAAAGTTTGAAATATGTTTCTCCTTTTGTCCTTAGTTAAAAAAAAAAAAAAAAAAGTTCTTATTTCNAAAAAAAAAAAAAAAACAAAAAAAACCAAAACACCTTATCTTTCCCCTTTGGATATACAGATGATTTCTACATAGGACATTTCCCTCAATTTCAATGAAATCTGAAGATGAGACCGTCTGATATCTTTTGGTCTAAGAGTTGAACTTAATTTAAAGCATGTTCTTCTCTAACAAATAAAATACATTTTAAAAAATCACCAAGGTGAATTAGACATGTAAGTTGTGTGGAGATAGTCAAGTTCTCAGTTTGGGATTCACAACAGCTAGATTGTTACACTGCTACAGTAGTTCTGATTTCTTTGTCACAAAAGTAGTTCTAAATTCTTTGTCAGAAAAGTTCAATAACTTTTTTTCCTGAACATTTTAGTGCAATGGTATCAGAGATATTTGTAGAGGTAAGAGGACATGAGTGAGAATTGAGGCTAAAACCCATTTTGCTCTCCAGAAAACATAACAGCAGAAATCTGGCTGTGACTAAGAAAGCATCTAAAAGAGCACCCATGAACACCTCTGCTAGATGGAACTGTACACTCTGGGATTTCTTACTATCAGATACTCACAAAGCTATCACGAAAAAACAGTGAATTGTTTCATAACTGAATATACTGCATCTTAAATACAGTTTTGTGACTTCACCACCTTCACAGGAAAGCTCAGATTCTGGTAGATTTGCTGATAGAGAAGGATAAAGGGGAACTTCATACCTACAGTGATATTTAAAAAGAAAATGTCAAATCCTCCCTCACTGTTTGCATTGCAATTTGAATATTTTCTTATGAACTTGTGTTTCTATTACTGACTGAGTTTGTGCCCTTTACAATCATCCATAATTATTTTTTGTTTTCTCATCATTGTGTCACTGTTGCAAATTCTTTCAGGTTAAAACCTTGTTTTCCTCTATGTGTTAATATTACAAAGTGGTTTTAACATCTTGACATAATTTGATACCTGTAAGTAGGTTTCAAAAGACAAATTCCTACATTATCATCAATTTTGAACATTCTATTGTTACATTTGCTCAATAGTTTCAAAATCTTTTCAATAGCTCTACAGTGTTGTGACATAAGCATGTCATCAAATAATTTTTTATTATTATCATTATTGTAAACAAATATCAGAACTAAAGCCAAAACAAAGAATACTATTTAAAACAAGATATTAAAGAAATTTGTGTATCAGGAAATTTGATATGATTGCATTATTGTGCATTCCAGCCCTTCTTACCTTCCTAGCTTGTCTTTTGTAAAGACCCTCTATCCATCCATCACAGCATTCTAGCAATGCAAGCCATCCCAATATGTCTCTGTAATCCCAATAATGTTACAGCTTTGCAACTGCACAATGACTTCCAGTTCCCTCTGTTTGTTTCTGATGCAGTGAGTTACAGTATTGTAAAGATATGCATTGCTCAGCCATCACCAGATCTGCTTCATCAGCTTGACCATAGAATCATAGAATGGTTAGAGTTGGAAAGGACGTTAAAGATCATTGAGTTCCAACTCCCCTGCCATGGGTAGGGACACCTCCCACAAGACCAGGCTGCTCAAAGCCCCATCCAGCCTGGACTTGAAAAACTTATCTAGACAACATGCTCCAGTGCCTCACCAACCTCACAGGAAAGAATTTCTTCCTAATATCCAATCTAATCTCCCTTCTTCCAGTTTAAAACCATTTCCCCTTGTATAGTCACTACACTTCCTGACAAAGAGTCCTTCTCCAGCTCTTCTGTAGGCTCCCTTCAGATACTGGAAGGCTGCTAGAAGGTTTCCCTGGAACCTTCTTTTCTCCAGGCAGAACAGCCTCAGCTCCTTCAGCCTGTCATCATAGGAGAGGTGCTCCATCCCTCTAATCATCTTCGTGGCCCTCCATTGGACCTGTTCCAACAGTTCCATGTCCTTTCTAATTTGAGGACTCCAGAGCTGGACACAGTACTCCAGGTGGGTTCTCACGAGTGCAGAGTAGAGAGGGAGATTCACCTTCCGTGACCTGCTGGTCACACTTCTTTTGATGCAGCCCAGGATACGGTTGTCTTTCTGGGCTGCCAGTGCACACTGCCGGCTCACGTTGAGCTTCTCATCCATGTGCACTCCCAAGTGGTTCTCCTCAGGGCTGCTCTCCAGCCATTCTCTGCCCAACCAGATAAACACCTTATATTTTGTACTCTTGTGCTATCTGCTCTTAAGTATTAACCTGACTCAGATTTTCTGAACAGACCTAGTTTGCCTCAGTCCTCCATTTACATACATTTTTCTTCTCTCACCATTGAATGTAAAGTCATATAGCAGACTAAAATATATTTGCATGATCAAGACTACTGTCTCTATTCAATTTTTGCTCCTGGAAAATAAAGTATATTTAAACTATATAATTGTGAGATAAAAATATATCGTGGGAAAACTTCCTCTCTTACTTTTTTTTTTTTGGAACTACTTCTATTACCATTTATTTATATTTAAGGACAGATACATGTTTTTTTTTTGTGTCAGTTTTACATAGGTTGATCATGTTTGGTATGTCCATTTTAACATATATTTATCTTCATATAATAACCTAGTTATACTGAAAAAGTGTATTACATATACTGTAGCAAAAAGAAATCCAGAGTTTTAAAGAAAAAAAAAATCGAGACAAATTATAGCTAAATGAAAATATAATTAGAACTAAAGCATCAGTGGAAGATATGACACTGAAATGGAAAAGCAATTTTGTATCTTTGAAAGAAAGACTCTAAGATAAAGAGATTGTTGTGACTATTCACAAGTGAAAACAAAAAGGGTTTTGTGACAGTGTTTAGTAACAGTCAGATTAAACAACTATTCTTGCAGCTTAATCATAAAATACTAATTGAAGAATTTACTTACAAATCTGTTCCTATTGCTAAGCACAAGCAACTCGAATAGGCAAAATTCAGTTACCAGCTTGCTCTAAAACCCATCAGTTAGTTAGTTGGAAAGTTTCCACTGCCTCCTGGGGTCTTCAAGCATGGCGTGAAGGGGAATGAATCTTTCATGAAAAATTCTTCAAAAGAATGTTTAACTAAACTCTCCTTTGATTCTGACTTAAATTCATTTGAACTTAGTTGTATCAAGTTATTTTTTACACATAAAATTTAGATTGTGAACAATATAAGATTTAGTTTGGCTTTTATAAAAATTAATCCTTTTAATTAAGTTTCCTGTAATTGTAAAAGCATATGTAGTATTTACCTTTTTTAAGAGAAAGAAATTGACTTCATACATTCCATAAACAATTAAGGACAGAAATAATTTCCATTAGTATTTTTTTCTCTTTTTGCTGTATCTCACAGATATTCAACAGTATTGCCATCTTTGTTCAGAGTTTGAATGCCCAGAAAATGGCTATTCAAATTGAGGATGCTATTATTGTCTGTGGTTTATGTATTGAAACTACTAGTTGTAGCTTTGGGAAATGTTTTTGTATGCTGCTGCCAGCCATTTCTACTTTCTGTTGGATTGGTTTATGTTCTAGTTAGAGATGAGAAAAAAAGTTTCTGGATTTTTTCTAGAAACAACAGAACTCAAATCTTTCACTTCCTCTGCCATCCTGTCTTTAACTGTTTCACACTTACTCATTTGGGCTCTCATCTTCCACAAGTCTCTGTTGCTTTTAGTAGGAATGAAAGCTGTATCACAGATGTAGGGCAAAAGATTTGAAGGTCATTCATTCCCTTGCTGCAGCTCTGTTAGCTAAAAATAACATAATAAAACATATTCTTCTTAAAAAAATAAATTTTTATCTTTAAATGAAGGAATGCACAGACAAGGACAAGGGGAATTTGTAGAGGCATTTTATCTGTCATAAAATACACAATAATGTTTTAGACCATGTCAATTTCTCTTAAGTATTTTCAAAAATGTAAACTTTCTGACTTTTTTCTGACGAGTTCTTATTCTCAGTCTCTCAGCTGAAGAGGGGAATGTTATCCTCCCACATCACTCAGTAACCCAAGTTACACACTGCACAGGAGATGGCAGTAGTCACAGGACTGGTTGCTGTTCACAGAGCTGGGCTTCTGCTCCTAATTGCTCTTTCCTGCCTGAGTGAGCACACCTTCAACCTCAGCTGGCTTGCTTGATGTGGGAATGACAGATTCCTGTTTGATGGGGAGGACTTCCATACCTGCTGCTTCAGAGCAGTAGTGACCACATGAATATGGCACCAGCACTGACAAACAACAAATTAGATGTTAACACACAAGCTCACATGGAAGGTGGCCCAGGGGTAGTGCTCAAGACAACACAGTTCTGCACAACATGGTGGTGTGCCATAGGACATGACTCCAGCACTTAGGAGTCCTTTGCTGAGATTGACCTCCTAAGGGAGGACTCAGCCATTCAGATTTTAGGCTGCTTCTCTCAGGCTGAAAACACTGGTAGCCCCATCTTTGGGTGATACCATGCAGTGGAGGTACTAATCCATCAAATGGATTGGTGGATGCATGGGAAGAGGGGAAGATGATCAGAGGATCAGGGAAGATAAACAAGACATCATCCAGTTTCTTTCAGAGACTGCACAAACAAGTGACCAAACCCAGAATGGCAGGTTGGGAGAAACAATGAAAGGCTGGGCTTGCACAAGTGGAGACTATGTGGATGAGATGGCTAGAAATTTTTGTCTTTTGGAAAAAAGGATACTCCAATTATTGTCTTATCAGTCCAATTAAAACAGAAAGTTTTACATCAGTCTGGTTGCAATAATACTAACACCATCAATCCAGAGTAATACAGAAATTGCATTAATGCTAATTGTTTATGCAGGGAAGAAAACCAACAAAACAAAAAGTTTACACACATTCCCAAAGAAGATCCACAAAAAAACTCCAAACCCAACAAACTAAACCCAACCTTTTTAGTATCTATCTTGTTTTTTCACTGCTGGGTTTAACATTCTTAGTCCTAAGATTGTGTTTCAAACTTTTTCAAGGAGGGTGTAAAGGAGTATTGCAGCTAGTCATCAGTATCCTGAGGTATTCACAAGAACTAAGGAATTGGTTGAGTGGCTGCAACCAAACAGTTTCAGCCAGTGGCTCAATGTCTGGGTGGAAACCTGAAATGAGTGGTGTCCCTCAGTAGTTTGTATGGGGACCAGTGCTATTTAGTATCTTCAATGACATAGTGGGATTGAGTGTACCCTCAGCAAGTTTACAGCTGTCACTAAGCAGAGTGGTGCAGTTGCTAGACTAGAGGGAAGGAATGCCATCCAGTGGGACCTTGTCAGGCTTTAGGAGTGAGATCAGGTAACCTCATGAGCTTCAACAAGGCCAACTGATTCTTTGATTCTGTGAAATTAGCGAATGTGTCACTGTTCTGGAAGACTGGACTGCCACGTAGAGGAACCTTGACAAGCTGGAACTGTGCTAGCCCTTTCTTGAATGAATGTTGAGTTTCTACAAGTTGAAATTCAGAAAAACAAAAGTTCAAAGTTCTGTGCCTGTACCAGAATACCAGAATAACCTCATATGGCAGTACAGGCTGAGGATCAACAAGCTTGGAAAGAATTTTGCATAACAAAGGCCTGATGATCCTGGCAGGTAGAATCAGACATGATTCAAAAGTAGGCTCTCAGGGCAATGAAATCCAACCACATAGACATTTGTATTAATGACAGCATAGCCATCAAGTTGAAGAATTGATTCTTACTCTTTGTTTGTTACTAATAAGGTTGTCTTTATCCAGTTTAGCCTCCCCTGCATTGTAAAGACAATGAGATATTGGATCAAATACAGTAAAGAGTCACCAAAATGATTAAGGGGCTGGAGAACATGACTTTCAAGAAGCTGAGACAGCAGGATTTCACCAGCCTGAAGAAAAGGCTAAAGACAAGCCTAATTACAGACTTCATCCACTGAATGGGAGTTTATATACCAAATAGAGCCAGACTGTTCTTACAGGTGTAAGGCAAAAAGATGAGAAGAACACAGCTGTAATGAGAGACATTCCAATTAGATGCTAAGGGTTTGTTGGGTTTTCTTTGTGGGTTTTCTTCCACTACAATGGGCCAAATATTGCAATTCTGATCCTTGGAGATATTTAAAACTACACTGGACACAACCTTAAGGTATCTATTAGGTATTTAACTTTGATTTTAGACCAGCTTCAAATTTGATCTTTTTCACTTTAATATATTTTTCTATTATCATGAGTCCAAAGAACAAATCCTCAGCATAATTATATTACTTTTGCACTGACCATGAAAAATTCCTCTCAGGTTTTTTAAAACATCCAGTTAGCAACTCACTACTCAAATGCTATGATTTTCTTCTGGTTTAAATATGCAGAACCTCTTACAACAGAAGTGTGCCTATTAAAACATCAAAATCAGTATAACTAAAGAACATACATTCACTTAAACAAATAATTTCTAAGGCGTACTTAACATGAGTCCACTTTTTTTTCCAGTTATATCCTTTGAATACAAATTTACACGATGTCTAATTACAACTGTTTAAGTGCTAAACCATGCACATTTCTAAAACTAGGATTTTCTTTTTACTCTTCATGTTTCAGACAGAATGTTACTTTATTTTGGGTTCTTTTTTTTTTGTTTGTTTATTTTAACAGTCACTACATTATGGCTACAGAAGCCTCAGCAAGGAGTATTGTCATATTCATGAAATACATTAGAGATTGATCTTTCAGACACTAACAGCCTTTAACATTCATGACCTACAGTGATTTACACCACATTAGCTTCTTTAGTCCATCCCTTAGAAGTTAAACTTATATTTATTCAGAATTATAAGGCTGCAACCTGTAGTTACCTAAAGTTTTATTGCTTGTATAATCAAAACAGCCTAAAATGACATACATGTAGGAGATATCATACAGCTCCTTTTCCATTCATTTTTGGCATAGAATCATAGGATGGTTTGATCTTTAGATCATCAAGTTCTAACCCCATGATGCCATGTTGCTGCCAACACAGTAAACGAACAAATTCCTATATGTGTATATCAATATGAACATTATGGTTAGCTTTGGATGACATAGGCTTTAAATGTATGTAACAGTAAAAATGATCCAAAAGTATCAGGTCAACTGTATCAATTATGACAACTTTGGAGGTGTTCATATGTAAGTAGTGCTCTTATGTAAGTAATCTTCATCTGCAATTTTTTCAGAGAGTAATTTAGTATTGAAATATTTCAATGAAAAAAAATCAATGTTTTTCACTATTTCTACATCTGATATCAGATTAATTGCTGAGCAGATGAATTAAATTTTATTAGGAACCCAATATTTGTAGTATTTGTCACCTAGAATGTGCTTAGTCACTAAGGTTTTATTCCACTTGTCAAATGCTTGTCAGCTGCACAGGAATGATGCAACCAGTCTCACAACACAGGTCAGTGGAATATTATAGTAGATTTCTTTTGTGATTTCTTGACATTGCTGACACGTGTGCAAAGAGTTTGCTTTTTTTCTGTGTGATTAATCAGTCAAGCAAATTCTATATCATTCTATCTGGTTGTCTGTGTACACCCCCCCACACACACACAGACACATACATATTAAATATATGATACTGACTACCTTTCTTGTAAATGGACAAAAAAAGTCAGGAGAAGAGATGAAAAGAAGTGGAAGTGTAAAGGAAAGTTGTTTATTTTGAATATATTAGTACTGAAATGCAAATTTGGTGTTTACGCAGAAATGCTTCAATGAAGAGAAGAAAGCAAATGTTTAAAAATAATGCAATTTTATTGTGCTTTGAATGAATTTGAAAGAAAGTGAAACACTTTCTGGATCTTGATCAGAGCATTATGGGAATTGTAAAGTTTTGTTTAGAGAACTTTAGAAGCTGATCTTGTACTTTGTCAAACAGCACTAACTGGTCAGCTGATAAAGCAGAGATATGGGGTCATGTCGTCTGGGGTTTATATTGCTGTGCCCAACAATTCACTGTATGACACTGGAGCTAAAATAAATCTACAAGTGGATTAGACATGGTGACATTCTGATGAAGAATCTCTGAGTATATTGACCTTAAACTCTTAAAAATATTGAAACATTTTCATAGTTACAAAAAACTGACATCAGTGGTCCAATTCTACTAGTAAATAGACTGTTAAAGCCCATAGAGAAGCATTAAGCACTCAAACTTTAAATACTCGAGTAGTCCCAATGATTACCTTGACACAGACATCAGAACAAATTATCATCAGAACAAATTATTGTGAAAGTCATGGTACTAGCTTTTTAAGGTTACAAGTATGTTCTGTCTCTTTGTCTAAAGTTTTGATGCTTATACCTTTACTTATTTCTCTTGACGCTGTATTTTCCAACTGTAGATTCATGTTTTCAGAAAATATAAAATTTTAAGTCTCATTTAATGCCTGCAGTTTATCTCCCACAGCCTTCTGAACCACTAGATAGTATACAGTCATTTTCTCTAACAATTGCTGATTAAAAAAAAAAATAATCTAAAATCTAAAAACCACCTAAAATTTCCATATGCACCATGAATTATTTGTTTAAATAAGTAACTTAAATTCTTAAGCTTTTCTTTTTTATTGACTATGAAATTATATGTGGCAGAATGTTTGTAGTTGTACTTCAGTACTTGCAAATTTAAATTTTGCAGTCTTTGTGAAGAATTAAGGGAAAGGACTGTGCTGAATGAGGCAATGACTGGGTCTGTTCTTCTGTGAGATGTGACATACTCTATTGATTCAATGTTAATTTACCTTTTAGAAGCATAGTCTGTTTCCTACTCTTGATGTGAATTAGATAGAAATTTCTTTGTTCACAGTGAAAGCGGTCAGCTGTTGGAACAGGATGCCATGAACGTAATGGAATTGTCATCCTTCAAGATATTCAAGACTCATTACTATGACTCTGAGAACTTCATCAAACTTTGAAGCTGATTCCAGCTTCAATTTTGGCTCTGTTTTAAGCAGATATGAACAGTATGACTTCTAGAGGTCCTTTCCATCCAAAATTATTCTAACATTCAGAATCTCAAAACAGGAGATCACCTTTTGTGTGATGAAGTATGACAGATATTGGCAATTTTCTTAGTTACCTTTCTTCACTTTACTATCTTGCCAGAATTTATCTGAAGAAACCTAACAGGAAAACATGAATATACAAGACCACAAGGATGTATTTCTGAAATTCAAAGCAGAAAATTCAGCTGGTCAAAAATTGCAGTAGAATAGCATTTTTGAAATGAAGTGGATTATTCACTTTATCAGAATAATGTTTTTGTGTTTAAATAAATGAAGTGTTCATTGTAAACTTAAAATCTTTTAAGTTCTCATATATAAAATAGCACAAATACAGGCTGGACAGAGAATGAATTGAGATCAGGCCTGAGAAGTATTTGGGGGTGTTGGTTAATGAGGAGTCCAGTGTGAGATGGCAATGTGATCTTGCGGTCCAAAAGCCAACTGCATTCTGGTTTGCATCAAAAGAAGCATAGCCAGCAAGCTGGACAGAGGTGATTCTGCCCATTTGCTCCACTCTAGTAAGACACCATCTGTAGTTCTGTGTCCAGCTTTGGAGTCACAGATTCAATTGTTACGATTGGAAAGGAGCTCTGAGATCACCAAGTCCAAACATACACAAAATCACAACTTGCTCCCTACAGTCTCAGCTACTAGAGCATGCCCTGAAGTGCCACATATACTTGTCTTTTAAAGACCTCCAGGGATGATGACTCAACTGCCTCCCTGGGCAGACCCTTCCAGTGCCTGTCTACTCTTTCAGTTAAGTAATTCTTCCTAATATCTAATCTAAACCTTCCCTGCTACAACTTCAGACCATTTCCTCTGGTCTTGTCATTATTCTTAGGAAGGAAAGGCTAACACTCGTATATAACCTCCTTTCAGCTGTTTGAAGAGGACAGTGGGGTCTTCCCTCAGCCTCCTCTTTTCCAAACGAAACATACCCAGTTCCCTCAGCCTCTCCTCATATGACTTGTTCTCTAGACCCCTCACCAGCTTGGTAGCTCTCCTCTGAACATTCCAACACTTCAATGTTCTTCATTACTTAGCACAGGAAGGTCCTGGACCTGTTGGAATGGGTCCAGTGGAAAGCCATGAAGAGGATCAGATGACTGGAACACCTCTTCTGTGAGGACAGCTGAGAGAGTCAGGTTTGTTCAACCTGGAGAAGAGAAGGCTCTAGGGAAACCTTATAGCAGTCTTCCGGTGTCTGAATATAAGAAAGCTGGAGAAAGACTTTTTACAAAGGCCTGTAGTTATGGGATTAAGGGTAATGGCTTTAAACTGCAAGAGGATAGATTTAGTCTAGGTGTTAGGAAGGAATCCTTTACTGTGAGGGTGGTGAGACACTGGATGAGGTTGCCCAGAGAAGTTGAAGATGCCCCTTCCCTGAAAGTGTTCAGGACCAGGCTGGATGGGACTTGGAGCAACCTGGTCTAATGGGAGGGATCCTTGCCTCCCATGACAAGAGGGTTGGAATGAGGTGATTTTATGGTCTCTTCTGAACCAAGCCATTCTATGCTTCTATGACTGTACAATTACTACTAAAATTGTGAAGAGAAGTATAAGGTCCAAATACATTATTTCCTAGACATTATAATAATAATTAAAAAAAAAAATAAAAAAGGGAAATGGAAGAAAAAATTTACTTCTGACATGATTCTAGAAAATTAATCATTTTCTTGAGTGGAAAATCAGAAATCAATTTAGCTTTTTTTTTTTTTTAACGGAATTTTTTTTACCTGTAGATTAATTTCAAACCTTGAAAAAATTAATGAGTTCATAATTATCTTCCTATGGTAGAAGTTAGTGATGTTTTAACACTTAACAAATCACAGCTACATAGTTTTTGCATCAAAAGTACACTTGAGTGAGTCATCATATTTTTCTTTGCAGAAATGAAGAATACAATGAAAACCAATTTACCAAATAACTTGTTAATACCAGATACATAATAACTTTCATTCTTGCAATATCATTTGTGTGTTTCAGACTGAAAAACAGTGAGTGTTTCAGTGACAACATAGCTGGATAGAAGTGCATTCTTTTTAATGGAGAAAATGCTGCATTGCAGAACATCTTTTCCTTCTCTTGCTCTTTGTTCATTATGTGAGAAATTGTCTATATACTCATCTTGCTGAAACCAATTAGAAATATTTTTTTTTAAATAAACATACTAATCATGGGTCTGACCTCTGACATTTTAGGTTAACCACTGCTTTCCTTCATATTTCAAATAATATTTGAAATAACTTTGCTGTGGTTCTGGGTTTACTTTTGTGGGTTTTTTTGTTGTTGTTGTTTTTGGGTTTTGTTTTTTAATGTGGAGTACATAAATTTTAAATAGACTGATTTTTCCTGTTATTTGTATCTCATACAATGCTGCTTTCACTGACAGTGTCATTTATGAAGCCACCAGAAGCTGATGAGAATCTAGTTTGTTAATTCCTAACAAAACTTATCTGGTTTGACACTAATCTTTGACTTTGTACTTCTACTTCAGCCAAAATTCATCTAGATTTATAGTTAGCCTCTGAGAATGAAGAACATGGGCTTGGGTTTAAGCACATATCTAAACAACAATTAATATTTTCTGTACTTCACCATTCATAAATGGAATAAAAAAGTTAGCATAATTAAGATTTGTTAACTAATGTAATATAAAGTATATAATTTGAGATATATATATATATATGTTATGACAGTGTTATTGTCAGCAACTAACACATGTTCTTTTATTTCATTTATGTGAATTATAAAATATCTACTTGTGAAAGAAAATACAAAACTGAAACCAAAGGCTTTGTTTTTCTGTTAATTTCCCTGAGAACAAGCACACTGAGGTCAAGTACAAGGCAATTCCTTGCAGCTAATGGGACATTACTACAGAAAAATTATTCTGCAGTGAAAAAGCCTCACTCTAAGTGTGACAATTTCTGCATAGGCTTTTTTTTTTTTTTTTTTTTTTTATTTATTGTTTATGGCCCTGAAATTGCTAATGAGGCAGGAGAATAGCAGTGGAGNAATTCTTGCTATTATTAATAAAATACTACCACTTTTTCATTTCAAGTCCAGAGTAAATGATGTAGAAAATGATGGATGAATAGATAAAAAAAATAGCAATTCCTCCTCTCTCTTTGCAATGAAATAATCATAGAATGGTTACAGTTGGAAGGGACCTTAANATTAATTGTGTTTAATGGAAAATAAAGCTATGAACATACTGCATTTAAATTATTTTGAAACTATGTTAATTGAAGCAGCAGTTAGGCTGCTTCCTGACAGCTGTGAGACAACATTGTGGAGGAGGTGAGTTCTCAAGTGGGTTTTGCATCCCTGGGTCCCAACTAGACTAGGCTGTGAGACTAGATGAAGTTCACCACAACCCATCTTTCTGTCATACAGTGAGATTTGCAAATCTTGTTCTGAACAGGAGGGGCTTCAGATCTCATCTGACAAATTTTCAGAGTCCTGAAATCAACAGCTCTTGATGACCATTCAAAACCAGAATTTGTGGCTGCTCCGCAAAGTAAGGAAAAGCATAGAAATGGAAATATTTTCAAATTTTAATTTAAAATTACAGATATTTACAATACATTTTCAAATAGAAAAAAAAAATTATTAAAACCATTTATAATTCAGAGATGGTAACACTCATTTAGAAATAACTGGATATGAATAATATTTAGAATAGGTCTAGCTACCTGGGGATGATGGTTAGTTCTGATATTCCTCTATTTCCCAGTTCTGGGATACAAGAAACTAGATTCTCTTTCCTTTTGTTATTAAGAATAAAATCCACAGATTTTTTTTTTTCTCTCTTAATTCTCCTGGGAAAGCTTGCCCTACAACACTTACACTGCAAAAGAGTTGATTTTGCTCATTTTCTTATTACTACAAGCCCTTCCCTTCTTGCATAACATGAAAAGTTAACAGCGGCATAAGGCTCTGTATGGGGTACATTCAGAATTGGCTTCTTCTGTCAGCTGCCCATGAATGTGAGGCAGTGTACTATGCACTGGAACTGCTATATAATAATGCATTTTTCACTTTATCTGCTTTCTTGTCAGTCAAAAATAAATTTCATAGATTTTATTTGGAAGCTTATCAAATTAGTTGATCCCTGTGTCAGGACATTAGAAAATTATTGGCCTTTATAAATTAGAAAACTGATAAAACATACTACTTGGAAGAAAATAATTGGCAATAATTAACATGGAGTATTAAGTAATATTTGAGTTGTCAAGATCTTCCACTCAGGAGTATGGGGAAAAGTTCATGAAGCATTTTAAGACTACTAGCACTTTTGTCATTATTATCTGCCACCCATCAGTGTACTTCTGAAGTCAACTTCCAGTTAACTTCAGAGCAGCACCTATGTGCAGTTGTGACACAGCTGGACAATCTCTGCTTGTTCTCTGATTCTCTTACAAAACATTTGTCAATTAACTATGAAACCATGACATAAAAATGAATGAAAATGCAATTTATTTTTTGTAATAGATGGACATCTGTCACTCAGAAAATGAACATTGAATAGGAATGATGATAATTTTGGCAGCTGTAAAGTCCTGTTTCTAAATTTTTGTTAATCGAGCACTTCTTTTCTCTAAATGACAGGCCAATGGTTGCAGAGATAAAGGTGCAGTGAATGAGGGATAGAGAGGCTGAGTGAGAAAATAAATGGAAGTAGACAGAAGGGACACAAGAGAGCTAGAAATACCAAAGAAAAGGCAATGCTAAGGGGAAAAAATTGACTTTCTTTTTGAGATAAACAGCCTTCTTTTTTCATCTGTTCCTCAGAATATGTAAAAGTTTCTTTGTTTGTATATGAGCTGCATTAGCATAAAATTTTACTATTTATTAAGTTCTTACTGATGAAGTCTAAAGCATCCCAAGAGTAGCAGTCAGATATTACTTAGTATCAAAATATAATTCTCTGTATCTTTCTAGTGTGTTTATAAAATTCCACTGTCTAAAATAGTAAAGTAAGTCTTTAAAAATATACAGACCTAGGCAGTGTAAAATCTGCTTTGTTGATGAAGGTTTTGTTTATTGACCGTAGAAAAACATGAAGAATTAAATAAAAAACCCTGAACCCAAACAGATTAATTTCTTAAACCTAGTATTTTTTTTGTCCATACCCATTGTTCAGTGTTATTAGTGTTGTTAATTCTGACGAGTTACGGTACTATATATCCTTCTTGGATTTTTCTTCTAGGTCTCCTGTACAAAGTATTAGTATTAGATTTAAAATAGATCAATTTTCTTCTACTCATGAATCATCCTATATCTCATAATGCTAAATTTTATCAGGATGTTTTTAACACAATGATGCAAGAAAGACCCTGACATTTATTTTATTTTATTTTATTTTACTTTATTTTTATTTTATTTTACTTTATTTTATTTTATTTTTTCATTTATCTAATAGTTTAGGAATTTTTTACTAAAGTTTATTTTATTTTATTTTTTCATTTATCTAATAGTTTAGGAATTTTTTACTAAAGGATGGAAATGAAAACAAACACTCAGTATTACAAAGGTGAGGATACAAACTCAGAAGATAGTGGCAGTTCTTCTCTGAGTGTTTATTGTGTTCTTTGATGCACATTCAAACTCCATCTCATGGCCCAAAATAAATAATTCTATCTCAATCTATAAGAGTAGAGTTCTCTTTTACATGATAGATATGGGTAGCATGGAACCTCTGAAAAAGGAAATTTAATTTGATTAATTATTTTCCACATTTTAGGATTGCTTTAGCCGCAATCCTGCAAGTAGGTTTATAGTGTCAGTGTTCCACTCATTAATATTTATGAGCAGACAGCACTGTAGTTCTGAAGTTTTCAGAACAAGGTGAATGTTAATAAAATAAGAAAATTAAATATGTTTAGGTGAGTTTGTGTATTTGCAGCAGAAACACTTAAATCAATTTGCTTATTTATAGTACCTTTCACCAACAGAACATTTTAACTGTCATGACATTTTTTCCATGATATTTACTGCTTTAATAGATTAAAATCCTGCACTGTCCTCTAGGAGACTCCAAGGTAAATTTCAAAATGGCAAGAAGGAAGCAGATCTGACTACCTCCTCAATTTAATGCCTATCTTTTTATTTATTTAGTGGTCAGGTGTATTCATACCTGCATTGGCATAGTGGACTAAATTCTTCTTCCTGCTGCACTAATACGTATTTTCAAATGATGTTTTAACTGTCTACCAACTTTATTTAAAGTAAAAAGTCATCCAGATTTGTTCTGTACTGATAAAATATTTCTCTTGACTAAGAGACTCTGTTCAGCTTTGGAGGTAGATCTTTTCTTTAAAATGGAAGGTGATTAGAATACTTTCAAGATTTTTGCTTCAAAGTAAAGATAGTATGTGTTGCCCTGGCCCACTAGGACAGTATACACTCTCAGTCGTCATATCTAGTTTTCTTTGAGATTTCTGCCATCATCCAACATAGGTGAAATTTGATTCACTTCAGTCTAATGGATAACTCAAGAAACTAATTCTGTTATCTTTGACAGGAAAAGAATTCAGTACATACACAAACAACATTCAAACTTTATTACAATATATTGCCTTTTGTTCTGTAAATATGTGGGCTGGAGGCAGAGTCAAGCAGAGAAGCTGGTCTCTAAATCTATCCCACTAAATTTGTGTGACAGCAAATATTAGTTGGCCTTCTTTCAACTAATATTCAACCATTTTTTTCCACATTATTTCCATATGCAACTTCCCTCTGAACAGTGCTTTGTGCACTGAGTGCACAAAGTCTAATGAGGGACTAGAGATGATCAAACACTGATGTGTTTGAAACCTACAGGTAATAGGTTTCTGATCATACTATCAAAATTCAAAAAATCACAAGAATCAGGATTTGATGAAAAAACTTTAATTTCGAGCTGTATTTCAAACTAAGCATCTAGTGATCATTTAGAAACTGATCTGCTACTAAACTTAGAGTATCATTCAGTACTGTCTTTCAGCAACAATTGTTAGAAAGATATTCTTTGCATCCCTTCAGAAATGCAGCAGTCACAGAGATGTTGGAAAACAGATTTTACCTCTGATGAACCAAAAAACCCCTTCGATGTCACTTGGGAATAATTTTTAGCAGAAGACTTTAATAAGTGACCTCTACTGAATGTCACAGAAAAGAATAAATGAAGCAGATGAAGATCTATTGCAACAACTGGCTTGCATGTGATTAGAAAGATGACAGTGAAAATACAAAGAATTACGGAATGCAAACAACTTAGAGTGAGAGAAGATGAATGAATGGACAAAGATCAATAAAGTTGAATGCATCTGAGCTGTCAGGCACCAGCAAAGAATTGATTGATCCAGAGCCTGAACTAATTAAAGTGTCATTGGTCACCTATAGCCCTCCAGTTCAAATACTCTGTAGATTTTTGAAACAAGCCTTGATCTTTGGAAGCAATAAATAGATGGTAGTGTGATCCAATTAGATTAGTACTCATCTGTCTAAAAGATTCTTTTTCCTGTGAAGGTAGGCTTACAGACAGGTTTCAGCTTTATTGTTAATCACTATTCATAGCTCTCTATTAATTTCACACCACTGAAGCTTTATTAGCAACACAAAAGTATCAAAATCAGCTGTCCTAACACTTAAAAGTTTATAATTCCTGTCATTTTGGGGAGTCTTCACTTCTGTCATATACTTTGCAGCACACCTTTATATATTTATTCCACATAATTGTGTTACTCATATACTTCTAAACTAATTACTTTTTACTGTACTATTTTCTTCAGAGTTGCTTTTCATTTATTTTCTTGGCAACACTGTTTTTCTTAATTGTTGTTCTCTTTCCTGATGGTCAAAGGTTTTTTTTTTTCTTTAACTTCTTGACTCAAGCCAAATCTAATACAATATTCATTAAATTCATATCTCACCACTTGCTTACTGACATAAGTTAAAGAGGTAAGATTTTTATTATTTCTCTTTTTTTCTTTTCTTTTTTATTTCTAAATCTATTCTTACTTATCAGTATGTTGAGCTACACTTTCATTTTCAGAACATTCCTGGAAGTGATTCAAGGTCATATTTTCCTTCAAAATTAATTTCAAATGAAAGAGTAGAGGTTTGGAAAGCTGAACAAGAGATTAGGTCCCTTTATGTTGTTTAAATTCTATTATTGGCCACAGTTCCAGGAAAACTTATTAACCTTAAAACTCTTAATTTTAACAGTGGAAATACTTGCTTTAGGGTAAATAAATATACTAATAAATAAATATAAAATTGTATTTCAATAGTTTTCCTTATTTTATCTTTTTAGATTAGATGTGGTAAATCTGTCGAGTTCAAGGTGAGTTTCTTGATTGACTTTGATTTGAGCCTTAAGGGGACTGAGTGATTCTTCTGTGATTGTCAGTACATGACAAGAGGCTGAACATACAGGTTGGTTTTACAGAATCATTGGTAGACAAAGTGTTTCTCTAATGATTTTAAGTATTTAATCTTTCCTTGACTTCTTGTATTCTTTTTTGTTATATTCACGAGTCTTCTTATTTCAGACAAAAGATACTTGACTCTAAGAGAAGTTCTGTTAGCCATTATAAATACATTTTCTTTCAAGTATACCTCATTTTAATGCAAAGAACAAGAATCACTACACATTTAATCAAAATACCCGACTATTACTAACAAATTAATAAAAAACTTTTAATCTCCAAATAAAAAAAAAAATCAGTGATAAACTGTTAGTATATTTAAAAAAAAAAAAAGATTTTATTTAACAAATACAATAAGTATACAAGAAATAAGAGAAAATGTACCTCTTAATGTACATTTAAATTGGAATCTATTAGAAGAAGGAATCACCTGTTTAAATTTTCATAGCTGTAGCACACAATTATTTTTCCCAGTTACAATGGACTATTTTCTCAAAGAAGATAACAGGCAAGATATACATGGTTGCTTATTTTAAGTACTCATCTTTGCCTGACAATCCTAACAACTACTTGCTTGGAAGAATGATTGAGAGTCTTTTACTTTTTTCTCCAACAATTTTAGAAGAAACAAAGAAATCACTGTAGTTTACTTACAGTGAAGCCACCTTATGTTAATCAAGAGAAAATACTGAAAACCATGAATGACTACAACATTCAGCAACGTTCAGCAACATTTGGTAGTACACATCAGTTCCCTCTGTACACTCACTACTCCATACACAAGGTTCTAGTCTGAAAACTTCCCATTTATGAAGCTGCTGAATAAAAAGACATCTGGAGTTGCTTGTGGAGCCTATTTGTGAGTTACAAGAATAATTCTTACTCAAGTTTTCAGAGAGAGAATGGTGAGAAAATGTTTAGTTTATTCAATCTCTGTATTATTTTTAGTTATAAGTGAATTACAGAGCACTTCTACAATAATGACAATTTAAACAGTGTTAAAAAGTATGTACTAATGACAATAAGAATATGAAGAAACCCAGTATACACTTTGCGGGATCAAGGTTCCAGTGTGTATGTTTAAGTATAACAAGATATAGGGCTTGAACTCAACTGTACACCTTGAATGCCCATCTGCCCAAATTTAGACCTTTACGGTATTACATCAGTATCAGAGTTAATCAGTGTCCACGGTACCTATGTAGTCAATGAGGGGAAATAGGCACATCTACAATGTGATTCATCCTTTTCTTCTGTGGGTGTTTAAAATAAGCAGAGTGGATCACTTTATAAGATTGCCCATTTTTCTGCATTCACAAGGAAGGAAGTCTAGATGTAGGTGTAGAATATGCTAAAAGTGAAACAAGAAGAACCCACCACAAAACAGTAGTCAGTAAGTTCTAATATCACTGACTTTTTTTCTCTTACAGTGTTATTTCTTACTTTTGTCTTCTTAATCTTTATAATTTCATTTTCTTTCTAGAAGCCTTTGATTGTTTTGCTTATCTGAATTCCTTAAATACTTGAGTTCCTCATATTATTATTATTGTTAAGGGCAATTATATGGGTTTTAAGCAGTAGAAAGTATAAAATATAATTGAAACACTGTTGTACCACATACAAAAGAAGTTAATATTTTATTTTTCAAAAGATTCTATTCTAAAATACTAAATTGTATGCAGTATGTGAAGGCTTATCCTTAAAACCTGAACCAGTTTTATTAACAAAACATTTATTTCCAAGGTTAAAATAAATCTTACATTTAAACTCAGTAAAGATTTTTATCCTAATGTTTTAAATCCTTTAAAATAGGATGTCTATAAAGGAAAGTAAGATAAGAAATAAACGGAATCATCAATTCAGAGATATATTGAGAAATGTGCAGTTTAAAAATGTTTCTGGAATCTGAGCTATAAATACAGTTTACTATATTATCTCTCAGAAGAAGGAAGATCTAAATGTGATACACAGAATTTTAAATGAAAACAGCTTACATTTTCTGAATATTTATAAAAAACCAAGATGACTAGCACGTGCTTAGATAACAGTGATTAAAAAATACATTTTTATACATATTTCCAGCAGAGGCCTTAATTACTACAGGAAGAATATGTGCTCCAAAACTGATATACAGCTTGTAACACATAGCAATATCTATGTTATTATATATTAGCTTTATCTAATTTTATCTGCTGTTGTCTAATGTCCTTACTAAGACATTTGCAAAACACCCTATAAACTAGGTTCGTATTAACTGAGATATGACTTAGACTGCTTTTGTTAAAGATGAAGTTGTGTTACTTTATCAGTGTACATTTTCCTTCAATGTTTGTTTACATGTTTGTCTGTTTGTTTTTCAAGCAAGTTTAAGGTATTAAAACATTTCTTATTTGCCAGAAAAGAAAAAAAAAACTGCAATTAAGTACATATCTGTAAGAGTCTAACAAGACTTATAATTATATGAAATTGGTAAAGATCAGAAACAGGTCTTCCTGTGTATAAAATGGTCTGTTCTCAATCCTTAATATTCTTTTATATAAGAGGTAATATTTTGAGAACAAGACAGAATTTAATTACAATTTTTAGCAGGATATAACATAAGGTATGCTCAAAAATATACCTCTAAAGAGCTACTACTTTCAAAGAGACTTCTTAATTGCCAACCAAACTGAGGTAGATCTGTTGACATAGGCATTTAACAAGCAGCATACTGGGGTTGAGAAACATAAATAAAATTAAATAAGTGATATGAGTTTACTTTTCTATCTTAGTTATCTTTTTTATTATATGTTGGGATAGGTAAATTTAGTTAGAAACTTAATCACGTTCCCAAGACTTACGAGTCTTCGTTAGCAATTGCCATGTTCTTTTCCTTAGTTCTCAGTGTTCTACACAAATTTAAGAACTAAGTTTTTGTAATTTTTTTTATTTACTTCTTGCCTACAATGGAATCCAAACATGAGTTTGACAGCCTGTCATGGTTTAACCCCAGTTGGCAAATAGGACCTCTCAACTTCTCACTCTCTCCCCCCAGTCTGGATGGGGGAGAGAATTAGAAGAATAAAAGTGAGAAAAAAAAGTGGCTTGATATCAAGACAGTTTAATAGGCAAAGCAAAATCCATGCATGCAAGCAAAGCAAAACAAGAAACTTACTCACCGCTTCTCATCAGCAGGCAAGTATTCAGTCATCTTCAGGAATGCAGGGCTCCATCATGTTTAACGGTTGCTTGGGAAGACAAGAGCCATAACTTTGGATGCCGCCCCCTTCCTTCTCTTTCATCATCTTTAATTATGTCATGACGTCACATGGTTTGGAATATATCTTTGGTCAGTTGTAGTCAACTGTCCAGCTGCATCTCCTTCCAAATTCTTGTGTACCATCAACTTACTCACTGGTGGGGAGATATGAGGTGTAGGAAAGTCCTTGACAGCTTAGCAAGTACTTAAAACACCAGTGCACTGTCAAGACTATTTCTCATGCCAAATTCAAAAGACAGGACTGTATCAGCTGCTAGCAAAAAAATTAACTTTATTCCAACTGAAACTGTAACACAGTCATTGAAGTTCTACAGTCTTTTATTCACTTCTAAAAGGAGATAATTGCTTTAATTAAAGGCACCAATTTTCTCACCTCCCAGCACGTAAATATATGAAGCTGAAAATGAGGATTTTATTTGTCTGCCTAAACTTAGTTGCTGAATGCCAGGTAAGATACCTTATGATATCTCACATGCTTTACAATCAGTGCTCCATAAAAGCAAAGATCTCATATAGGTCACATGTCATATCTGTCAATTATTGTCGTCCTGGATACCGTACATACCTCAACTGCTGATAGATACCTTTGGATAGCGAATGGAATTAAGAAAGAAAGTATTCTAAGTAAAAACAAACAAATGCAGAATTCTTCTCATGCTAGTGCAAAGTCAAAAAAAACCCTCCAAAATATTTTCACTGTACTTTCCTCTATTTACATGAAACTAAGTTACATGAAAGTCTTCTAGAATTTGTTATTCCATGCTTAGGAGCTTCTGTTATACCAATTAAAAGTTTTGAATTTTATATGAAAATCAAAAACATGAGACATGTAAAATGTATGTGCAGTATCTGTGAAAGACTTTAAAGACTTTTGTTGCTAGGATATGCTCCTGTTATGAAAGAACAGAAATTATTTGTTACTTATCTGAAAATACCACAGTAGAATAAAAGTGAGATGTGCATTCTGTTCATTGAGTTCCTGCTATTAAAAGGACATGGTCATTTGCAGAAAATGGGCCTCTGCCTATCACCTAGTATAAAAAGCATGTTTCAGACTTGTCAAAGTTATAAAAAAAACTAGTTTCCTTGAATTTTCTCGACCTCTCTTTTTCTTTCCCCTTTTTATTGTCCTGCCTCTGTTAGACTTTCTGTGCTAAAAAGAAACAATGGCACATCTGAAGCTGAATTGAGAGCCTGACAGTAGGGAAGAAATCGAAGAAATGGACACAGAGGAAAAATCACTTTTGTAAATATACTTGAACTTTTCAGCATAAAAGATTCTGCCTGTTGTTTGACAATTTTTTTTTTCCTTTCTGTCATCCTGTGTTCAATTTTTTCTTTGTTATGTTAACATTGAAAATTTTTGAAATGCATTAAGATATAAAAATAAATTGCTATGTTATAAAACTCTCTTCTGAGCTCTAAGCAGAAACTAATGTCCAAATGATAATAATAGGATTTTAGTTAGTTTGAAACTAATGAACAATAGTTTCATCTGATAAAATGTTTTAAGGGAGTAGATGGAATTTACTAAGGGATTAACAAAATTCTTAGCAGAACCTGAAATAAAAAAAAAAAAAAANAAGACCTGAAAAAAAAAAAAAAAAAAAAAAAAAAAGAACTTTTAAAAAGGAACACTTAAATTTTCATCCTGAAAAACCCATTTGGCTGCTGTTAGGTGGCATGGGGTTGTGGTTTTTGTTGATTTGTTTTATTTATAAAAAATCTCATTGGTCTTAGACAAGTGGAAGATTCAGTCTGTTTCCTACAAAGAAAGGAATTGTTGTTTAATTAGAAGCAGTAAATTAGTGCTCTTCTCTTGCTTATTCCTTGCTGAACCATCAGACGAGAGAAGAATCTCATTTAACATTGGTCATCCAACAGATAGTATCTAATTTAAGCTTGTTGTCAATAGTGATTTGTCCCTTCCTAAGTAAGATGTCAGACATAATCAGGATGAACCTTCTTTGCAGGATCTGACTTTCCTTCACAAACTGCAAAGAGAAAATGAACTTAGACTAGATACTAATGATAAATGATAAAACTGGGATCAAACCAAACCCCACCACAACTGAAAAGCTTCTTATATACTTTGAGGTGCTCCATAACTGTAATGAAAAGGAAACAGGACTTCACTGAGAGGTTCAAATTAACGATTTATTTAGACTTCACTTGCAGGTCTGGTATGCCACTATTGCAGGTTCTATAGGTACAATGGCAAATACACTATTGCAATTTAAAAGCAATTCAAAGAATACACTATTACAACCTACAAGTGATCCCAAAAAGTAACAACACAAAGCACAAGCGCATTAGATGATAGTATCTTAAAAGAGTGCACAATCACAATCTTAATAGGTTGCGGTATACTGTACGCGCGTTTCTTAACCACTTACCCTCTATCTCAGGTGAAGTTGTTCAGTACCTGGGAAGTTACCCTGTACAGTGTCCTGGACAAGGGTGGGATGAATCTCCTACAGGCCAGCTGTATCAATGGAAGATTCCCCATTTTTCTCACCAGACTTTATGGTTTATATTCTGATTCAAATTCAGAATGGCGGTGCAGGATTATGCCTGAGAGTATTACGCTATCTGGAATGTTTGTTTCTGGTAGTTTGATGGGTCGTAAGTTTCTGTTGCTAATTTTGTGATGTCTAGCACTCAAAGTTATGGGAATAGTGGTGGGATGGGACTCAGGGCATTTCGTTTATTAATGGTCCATTGTGTTTTGGTTCTTATTGTGAAACACTCTTGAGACAATCCTGTGCTGAGCCATTTTTGCAGCTCCCCTCTGCATAGACAAGGCAAGGTGGAGATGAAGCTGAGTCAGATGATCACTCCCTGCATCTCACATATTATGCTCTAAAACCAGTTTGGCTAGGTGCTCCCATAAAATAACATGTTTTCACTTTGTACCTAATTATGCTACACCCTGTAGTGGTTTCAGCCAAATTTACTGAAACCAGGCAGACCGATGGTTCTTCTCCCTCCACAATCATGTCATTGGCAGGCATTAGGGAAGTCCCAGACTAGACTCAGTGGCAGATGGAAATTGGAGTCTGGATCTGAAGTCAGGAACAGACAGATCAGTTTCAAAGGCAGATGAACAGAAGGGGTCCTCTTTGGATGTCATCCATTGAAGAAAGACAGTTGAACTTTTGGTCCCTCAGCTTTTATACTGAGTATGGGGCAAATGGGATGAGATAACCCAGTTGGTCAGGTTTAGGTCATCTGTCTCATCCACCCCTCTCCATAGGTGTAACCCCATTACACTTTTCCTTTTCTGGCCCTCCAATGGAGCAAGTAATGAAATTGGCTGACCTTGGTTTTTATAGTAATAAGTATAAGCAACATCCACTCTTCATTTCATTCCTTGGCATGAAGTACAAACATTGGTCTTATCACTCTGAGAATGAGCAGTTTTCTCCACAATATGCCATTAATTTCAGAGAGTTATAAGGGGACTAACTAAGATATAAAATTACAGAACAGAAAATTGGTTCTCTTTTACTTCAAACCAAGACACACCCCGTTAAAACAATGTGTTTCCCACAAAGATACCACATTTTTGGTGATATTTTTTGCTTAAGACATAGATGATGCTATTCAACTTTAATAAAAATTTCCCATGATTCCAGGTCATGGAGTATGGAAGATTAGCTTTTTACTGCATTCAATTAAAATTAAAAAAAGAAAAAAAAAAAAAAAGCCCACCAACCAAATAAAGAAACCTTCTGCCTTTACGAAGTTTAGCTTAACATCATCCTGCAAGCCACTTATTATAGACAAGTTAAGTGACTGATGAAAAAAAATAAACTAAAATCCATCTGGGAAAGGTTAATTACAAAAGTGGGTACTTAAAAATGAATAAAAAAGGAACACTGTATATGGGCACTTTTTAAAAAATGTTTCTGATCTCCATGATATTTTTTTTATTTCTTATTAAATCAAATGAGTTTTTAATGTAAAATAACCTAGTGAAGAACATAACTATATGAGCCCAAACTGGCATGAATACATTTCCTCTTCTTTTCTACTATACCATCTTCAACTTAAGAAGAAATAAAAAAGCGGTTAGTATCCTAAGTGGTGAGACAGAATGCCCATGGTTTGTTATAAGTAGTTATTATAAGTAGTAATATTTACTTATTTATTTTAAGTAAAATTTTTATTTTACTTAGTTATTTTAAGTAGTTATTATAAGTAGTAATTATTACATGTCTGAAACTATCCATCCCTTTCCTCATCAATGACTTTTTGTGTATTACTGTGCATTAAATTACTGTGTGTTACTCAGTGTTAGGACATTCTAATAAGGATTTAAGTCTGCCTTCTATTTAATTTAAGGCACTTAAGGTGCAATATACATGGGAAGCTTAATTATTTTAGCCTCTTCAAAGAGGCTAGAGAAAGAGAAAAGTAAGAGAAACAGGCAATTTGAACTCATGTCCTCTAATTACTTAAAATGCTCATCAGAGACCTGTTAACTATGTATAGAAGTGACTAGGCTCTATCTGGGTGTATAAGTTAAGTGTGATGAGTCCTGACCTAACAAATATTGTATGATGTCAGCTACTTGGTTTGTGAGCTCATACACATGCAAAAGCAGGTCACAAATTTAAAGATTTCCTCAGTGTTATATAACGGTAATTTTAATAAAACCCAGTTTGTGAGACAGGTAAATATAGGGCCTACTGAATTTTTAAGGAGTCATTGGAGGAGCTGAGCTTGCTTAGAGGAGGCTAAGGGGAGGTATAACAGCTGCCTGCAGTATTTGAAAGGCAGTTATGAGAATGATAAAGTCAAACTCTTCCCGATAAGCAATACAACAAAAGCCAACAAGCACTATGGATTTTCAAGACAAAGTTACATGCATCATGCCTCACCAGATATATTAGAAAGAACTTTCTTTTACTGCTAGAACACAGGGAAAGTGTGTGGCCTTGTATGATAGAGTGACTACACCAGTGGTTCTGGTGTCCTAAACACAGGAAGGGCATGGAGCGGGTGCACCTGTTGGAGCAGGTGTAAAGGAGGGCCATAAAAATGATCAGAGGAATGGAACATCTCTCCTGTGAGGACAAACTGAGAGAGTTGGGGTTATTTAGCCTGGAGAAGAGAAGGCTCTGAGGAGACCCTGTTGTGGCCTTTCAGTACTTAAAGGTGGCCTGCAGGAAAGATGGGACCAATCTTTTATCAGGTCCTGTTGCAATAGGACAAAAGGTTATAGTTTTAAACTAAAAGAGGTAGATTTAGAATAGATAGAAGGAAGACATTTTTTACAATAAATATGGTGAAACACTGGAGCACGTTGCCTAAGTGTACCATCCCTGGAAACATTCCAGGTCACATTGAACAGAGCTCTGAGCAACCTGACCTAGTTGAATTTTCTCCTGCTCATTGCAATGGGGAGTTGGAGTAGATGACCTTTAAAGGACCCTTTCAATAAAACCTCTTTCATGATTCTATGATTCTGCAGTTCTATGATTTTATGATACAGATCTCCAGATTTCCCCTTGAACCACCAATTCTGTGATTCTTTCTACGATACAGGATTCTACAGAGTCAAAAAAAAAATTTTTTTTCAGTTTCCTAGTGTTTGAGTGATGTTTGTTTTGTCTTCCCTAAGGTATTTGTATGTGAGCAAGTGTCAGCAATCTGCCACTTTAACTATAGTTCTAGTCTTCAACTGAGTCTAAGAGCTCAAAATCATCTGTTAAAGTAGTCTATATTTCTCTGAAAGAGTGTGTATTTCTTCATGTAATTAATCATTGCAATTTCATAACCAGAGCCTCTAGTTGTACCTTATTTATTGTTTATGCTAACACCTGATGATGTTACTCTGGCACTAAGGTGTCTAGAAAATAGTAAGAATCAGTTTCCTTCATATGTAATTTTACCTGTATTTTAAACTGAAAAAAAAAAAATATGATCAAAAGTATAAGTCTTTGTCTAATTTTCACCGTTTGTTTAAAATTTTTACAAGCGTAAATTATATGTTTTTGTCTCAAGGTTAATAGTTCTCAGTTATTAGCTCTATATATGTGAATAAGTTTGGACGAAAAGAAATATAAGTTGCAGTTTCAAAATACATCTTTTTATAACCTTGGTATTCTGATACTCAGGTTCTCCGTAAATGGAATTTATTGATCTTGGGATAAATAGTGATGAGTGAAAAACAGAACAGGAGAAGACTTATTCAGCTCTAATAAAACTGAACATCAAGCTATACAAGTATGGAAATGCAAAGATAAATGCTCAGCAAAGATGTTCAGGAATAGAGACGTGATCTTCTAATATTCAGCATTGTTTTCTTTTCCACTTAGTTTGGATTGGATTTTTCTCACAAAATTTTCTGCACTAATTTACTGCAACATTGCTTTTAATTTTCCTATGAAGTTCCTGTTTTCAGTAGGAAAAAAAAACAAACATTTTTATTACTGAAATTTTGATAAAGATGTCTGAATAAACGTGATGCACATGTATACTTTTACTAAAATGAATGTAACTTGAATAATAATCTACAAAAATATATTTTTTTAGAAATAGCTTAATTTTGAACAATAAAAAATGTATTCAAGCTGCTTGCATGTACACCTTGGACATTTTTTTGCCTCCTTCCTTCATATACATGAATAAAAGATTACAAGGCATACTGAAGTCCTTGAGGAATTTTTGAAGTCTCTGCATAACTTGCAAACTCACCTGTACTAGCATGGAACCTGTGTGGGGATTATGCTGGACGACAACTGTACATCATGCAAGGACTCGAGAATTTCAATTTTGGGAAATTTACCGTGTCATTATATGCAATATCTAAATTACCCAGTTTCTGTCAAGCCTCTTCAACTGATCCTTTTATTTTCATTTCCACCAACTCTAGCTCTGATTATTGCATTATGACTATAAAGTTCATTATGTTTCTGTATGACTACAAAGTTCATTATGTTTCTGTATTAAAATGCCGAGATGTTGAAAATATTTGCTGTTAGCTTTAATTACAATTATTCATTGCACACTTTGGAAGAATTAATATATTTATGAGGGGTTTTTTTTAGTTAAAATAAGCAGTAAAATCACTGCAAATTTGTTGCAACATACATTGAACCTGTCAAATTAATATGCAGTGTGGGATGTACAAAGTTAATGATTGTCATATTTGAACTCCTTTGAAAAGATAATGATGTTTACAGTTTCAGCTACAGAAGACAACCTGTAGGGTATTGGTAATCTGACCCACAGTGCTTTAAGTCCTGACTGAAATATATACACCACTAAAATCAGGAGCATGACTATCAGAAATTTTGTTTTCATTCCTTTGATGTTTCTGCTATCTGGGCAGTTCAGGATGATTGCACAACCTACTTCCACTATGTCCCAGAAAAAAAAAAAAATAAAAAAAAATCATAGGTGTTCTCAAAATTCTTTAGAACCACATTATATATAGTGAAGTATAGTATATAGAAAATATAAAATAATAAAATAGTGTGCTAATATAAATCTGGTTTCCATTTGCTTGTTAGGAACACAGTAAGTATATATTCAAAACCAGGTACTTTATGATACTTATTATGATACTACAGACATAAATAATTCAACTTACATTATTGAGCTTACTTTGTGTTTCCCAGACAAAATCTGCCTCATCACATATGAGGTGTTTAGTTCAAATTTTTGAATTTGTTGGTAGAATTTCACATTTTAGGTTTATGACTTTTCAGGAATGCTTATTTGGATTACCTTCGTTTGTAGTGAGTAACAAGAATATGACCTATCTTCAAACAGCCATCTTATCAATAATACAATAGCTATCAAACAACCAAGATATCAATACAGCACATGAATCAAGTAAGCAGAGATCTTTGAGGGCATTTGTGTAGGTCAAAATTTAATCACTTCATTGCTCATTAATGCTTTCACTGTTTTTCTTCTATACAATACATAATCACACTTCTTTTTCTCTTCTGGGTGGACTTCTCTATTTCTACCCTCATTCATTAGTTTCTTCATTGTTTAAAGATAATAGCAATTGACATAAACAGAAACTAGTAAGCCTAAACTGTGCTAAGAATTTGAAGACACAGACAAGAGAGCCTTATAAAACCATACAGCATACTTGCCTAAAGGAACTAGAATTCTAAATTTCTTTGTCCGAGTATCATTACTTACCACAGAGTTTTTAACTTATTTTTCCCATTTAACATAAAACTACCTTGTAGTCTGGTGATTAAAAGGAAGGAGAGAAAGGAAAGTAAAGAAAACAAAATTAAGGGAAAATCCTACCAAAATACAATCACTTTTATTCAGTGGTTACCTATTAGTCACATTGTAATGAAAAGCGATGTTTCAGTTTTACTCTATATGAGTTCTATTTGAGGGATCCTTTTTAATCATATTTTCATTTTAAACAAGGATTTTGAAATAGATTAATATTTAAAATTTAAAATCTTACTTTGTTTGGTGGGCAAATCATTGTGGTTCTAAAAAAGATACCCTTCATTACCTGTTTTGAAAATAGGGTTTTCCCTTGTCCTTAATAATTCCTTTTTTTGTGAACTCTCATACCTTGCATTGAAATAACAAGGTACAGCAAAATATGCATACCACTGCATATTTATTGATGAAAAAATATTTTGAAGTCCAAAGATATTAGTGTGGTCAATACCTAACCATAACTTGTTAGTTTCTGTTTTAATGCAAAGTAAGCATTAACTCAAATGTAAAAAATATTTAATTTTGGCTTGTAATTAGAAATAGTTCTTAAAATGTATAAAAAAGCTTCTGCTAGTTGTTGATGTTCAAACAAAGAAACAAATGTTGCCAGACATAAAACCTAGATGCTTTAACTGTAAAAAGAAAATTATATAACAAATGTTATTTTCATTCAGTCTTCGTAGTAAAATTCATTTTGAAGAAAGCATGTTTGGAATGTGGAGGCCATGTACAAAATAATATTATATTTCAGAGGCCATGTACAAAATGACAAGTATTAGTGATTCCTCTATGTGTGCACAACAGTGATCTGAAGAAGATGTAAATGCCAAGCTTTGATGACAGTTGGGTTCAATTCTTATGTTGGATCCTATTCTGAGGTGCCTAACTATCAGGAAAACTTTTAGAAATAGCTTATATAATTAAAAATAAAGAGTGAGACATCCAAATAAGATGTTACAATACCTGCATTTTAGTTGTTATTTGTCCTTTCCTTCCACATTTCATCCTTGGATTCATTTACTGTCATTTCTATTTCCAGCAAGTCAATAGGATAGATACACAGACTTCTAAAAGCTAATATAACCCTTCTTGCAAGCAAGGCCATTCCTGAGAATTAAATATCACACAAAGTGATTTTCTTAACTGTATTAAATGTCAAACCACAATTTATAATGTTGGCAATCTTTCTTTAGAGAAGTGAACATATTCATACACGTATACTTGTATGGAATTTAGCTATTTTTTATCAGGATATTATCATAAAAGTCAGTCTTTTGTTGGGTTTGATTTATTTATTTATTTTGCTGCTGTGGAGTATTTCTGATTGCTTAAACTTTCAACACTTGCTTTCAGAATGATGTTGACATTATTTTGCTTCTGCATTGATCAGAATAAAACTAAATCATGCTGGGTTTTTTGATGTTTCTTGTCTGCATGCTTCTTCTGGGAAAATTGATAAAAAATAAGGAAAGTCAAATCGGGTAGCGTGTGCTAATGATTTGAAAAGCTAGTTATTTTGGATCTATAAAAAGTATTGTTTGCAGCATTGGTGACATAGCTTGAGCACTGTATATTTAAACTGTCTCAGACTAAGAAAATAATCTTGTGCTCTTACTGTCATGCCTTTCTTTTTAAATTTCCCAAGGTTTAATATTTGGAGAAAAAATAGTTTGTTAGTTGCTGTGATATTTCAAATCCTAGATGTTTAAAAGACAAATGTAGTCCTGATGTACCTATAAAGAATGTAGATGCTGTGAATCACTGTACTGTTAGTTACTGTACTGTTAGTTAAAACCAATTGCAATTAAGATTCATTTTCCTATGTTCCCTGCTATACAAACATGCATGAATATACACTGCATTTTATCTAAAATTTCTTCTTATTATTTATTATTTCAATGTTTATTAATATTTTTTTTAAAGGAGTTATTTTTCCAAACTCGTAAATCTTTTTATTTCTTCCTCTCCTCTCTTTTTTTGGAGGGTGGAGGGAGGGTTCGTCTATCATTCTGATTGGTTAAGCCAGCCAAAACCATGACAACAGTATTCAAGGTGGGGCCCCACAAGTGCCTAGTACAGGGGACGGTTACTTCCCTATTCCTGCTGGCCACACTATTTCAGATACAAGCAATCTCATGTATCAGAAATCCCCTTTCATCAGAAACATCTAGTGTCTAGTGCTGGACTAAATGTAAAGCATTACACATCTGGATTTATATTACATTCTGCATGCAAGTTATGCTTTCCTCTATTTGTGAGTTATTGTTCAATGTTTTGTTCAACTATCATGTTCTTGATTTTCTTTTGGAGCAGTGCAGCCAGTAAATAAGTAAATAGAAACAAAAAAAAATATAAGCAACAATTTTTAAAATTCATACTCTAAAGGCCTAATAAAAGTACTGTCATTTCTAAAGTAAAACAACACAAACTCTAAATCTAATATTGCTCTTTCATAAATGACAAAAAGTTACTGCTGTAGCAGAATAAGCATTTTAAGACATTCGTTAGATATCAGTATTTTGCTTAATATTCTCTTGGCTTTCATAGGTACACTGACATAGCTCTGCAATAAAGTTTGTGAAGAATATGCATGCCCTTGATTATGGTAACTCAGAAATACTATTTTCCATACCTCTTGAGCTTCCTTTGGGGAATACTTCATCAGTTAATAGAAATTTGTGGATCATTGCATTGCCTGAGGAATAATCCATTTTCCCAACTGAATTATACATCATAATGACTGCCATATCACTACTACAGCTTTGTTATAGATTCAGTTGGATTCTTAAGATTAAACAACAACTATGATTTCAAATCAAACATTTTCAGACACTACACTTGAATAATCCTAATTTTTATCGCAGAAATAAACTGATAATTAATCAGATAAAATGCATCTCACTACAATTTACTGGAATTGGGGAGCAATGAACTTGAACACGTGAAGAATTTCAGGTGAGGTTTTCTTTATCTGGTAGTTAATGTGTTCCCTCCAGTCCAAACTAAAACAAAGTTATAGAAATGCTTGATTTGCATTCACTGTCAACAACCAGAGAAACATGGTGTATTCATGGAATTAAATGTTCAGCAGTTGTACAGATCTCAACCCCACAATTCACCTTCCTTTAAGAAAGGTTGTTTTTATCATTTAAGTTGTGAATGTAAGTACTTTTATTTTAACTGGTTCTTTTTTAGTATTAAGAAAAATACTTCGTGATTCAAGAAACTTAATCATTACTACCAGCTCTGTTGTGTCAATATCTTTGTGAGGGAAACCTGGAAGGCATCATGTATCACACTGTTCGCTTTAGCATGTTTGCTTTAGCTATACTATCTCCATCTCAAGACTCATCACATTTATGTTGAATTTTTTTTAACTACGAGGTTGAGCTAATTCCTTTGGACTATTTCATGTACCTTCATATGTGCTTTTGTTAAAACAAAGTTGCAGTTTCAAGTTTATTTCTGTAAAATACAATGATAATCCAGGACTTAAACAGTAAATCATACTCAAGTAACTGGCTAAGTCTGCTGAAGCCTATCACAGTACCAGCCTATACACACTAGCATTGGAGCATAAGAAGAAGTACATCCAAACTAAGAGTTTCACTTGTGTGTCTCCTGGGAAAGAAAATGGCACACCAAGAGATCAGAGTGTGTGTAGCAGTTTAATAGTATAGTGTCAGTGCATGAGCACTGAAGTCTGTGTCTGTTTCCTTTCAGAGTATTAGAAAAGAGTAGCATGTATTTGTCTATTACTATAGTATAGTATAGTCTAAGTATTCTGAAGAAAAAATATCATTCCTATTTATTTGGTATCATTGTTTGGACCAATATGAATCTAATTGAAGAGGGTCTTCTTGACAGTCATTTACAAAAGAAAATGCTAGCAGTATTTTCTATGGCATCATAGATATACTCCAAATGCTAAAAATACATTAATTAATTAATATTAAATTAATAATTAATTAATACAATAATTAATCATTAATGCACCACTTTGTTGGGATTGCTAGGTTGCATGCAATCTAGCAGTCCTTAAAGACAGGTCAGTCTTCATGTATGAGGTTACAAGAGGTTTGAATTCCAGCAGCTAATAACTTTTTGCATTTAGGTGTTTCACAATTGTTCACCACCTTTTAATCATATCCCATAAGGTTTAATTCTAACGTTTTTTAAAAACGTAGAATGTTTAGAAAGTTACAACTCAGTAGAAATGAGTTGCCTGTCAAGACTTTCACATCCCACAAGTAATATTTAATGGCTGAAATTAATTTTAACACACACTGTTCTCACCCTAGCAGCTGGAGGTTCAAGACCTGCACTTCCTCCTCCAATAGCTGATGCTGAGACCCTGCTGGCTCCAGTAGCTGAAACCACAGGATAGGACCTGGCACCAAATTCCACTCACATACACACAGATCTCACCAGTAGCTGGCACTGAATTCTTGTAGCAAACGTAAAGATAGCACAGAAAGTGAACAGTTAAGAGAATATTTGAGAAGATATAGGCAGACAGGATAGACTGAAATGATCAGGTTCTGGGCTGAACCAGGCAAGAATATTGAGCAGCCCTATTTTACATGCCACAGGCCCCTTTTATACCATATTATATCTAACCCCCTTTCCCTCCTCTCCGCTCTGCCTTCTGCTGCACATCCCCCATGGGGACCCCGGTTTACAGTCTTATCAATTGCACAGAACTAGGTTGAACTTCCTGGAAGTGGCACCTGTAGTTTCTGGATAACCCAGCAACAAGTGTGAGTGGAGAAGTCTGTTTCCTGCCATTGTCACCATGTACGTTTTTTCAGGCCTGTGTCTCTGTATATTTGTTTCTGTTTTTCCAGAATTTAGTTTCCCAATTGACAAGATCCCTCATCAGATAACCTCACTGGAATAAACATTCTCACACTCCCATAGGTCCTCATAAATTACTGTGACTGACCAAGACTGGCTGTCATCACTGTCTCTCCTACCATTTGTCTGTCATACTCTTAAAGAAGCAGATACTCTCCTTCTACATACCTTTACACTCTTCTTCCTTAATATATAGATGGCTGAAAAAGGCAGACGTACTAAAAGGAAATGTTCTTTGTCAAAACCTATCAGCTGCTGACATTGGCTGGAGAGGGATTTTGTAGACCAACAGAGTGGAGAAGGCTGGAAGGAAGAAAGGGAGAAGAAGTGCTGTAAGAAAGCAGAAAAATTCTTGGGTACTTGGGTGGATATCATAGCTGTCAAGGTCTCTGTCTCTCACTGTGAGCAGCCTTCATAGTTGTGATTTGTTTTCTTATAAAAAATATAAAATGTCTATTCATGTACAACCAGCATACAGCTAAATAACATTCTACCATTATACTTAAAAGATAAACTGGATTAAAGTGAGAGTTATGTGGAGAGGGTGATATTGGGATTGGAGGATTTTGGTCTGTTTGTTTGTGGTGGTGATGCAGAACTATTTTATTTCATCTAATTAACATTTTATATTGGTAGGTATTGCTCAGGTTGTAAAGAGAGAAATGTCAGAAGAAATAAGGATTTAATGTGATTTTGAGTTAATTACACTGTAAATTGTAGTAAAATCACCTCTCAAAGAGTCATTCTTCTCCTACTTCACATATTACCAAAGCTCAGTGTCACAGCAAGCTGCCAGGGAAAACAATGAGACAGAGAGAAAATCTGTAACTAGAGCATTAACCCAACAGCCTGACTTTTCCTGACCAACATCTTGACTCAGGAAAGTGATATAATTATGCAGGCAAATTTTACAGTTCTTACTTTTCCCATTCTCTAGCCCTCACTTCATCTCTCTCTCTACTCTGAGATTAAGGACAATGAGAGAAGGAACTGAAGTAAGCAATATGATAAAAAATTAGTAGATGTTTCTAAAATCCCAGGAGAAGTATTCCCTGTTTCATAACCTGCCTCACTGCATTTCAATGTGACACTGGCTTGACTTTTCTATAAATTCAAAAAAGGGAGAAGAAAATGTACTTCAGACCCTTGACTTGTGATAACACGAAAACTTAAATCATGAACAACTATGTCACCTGCAGGAATGCAAAACCTTGTTTCTTTTATTTGGTTTGGGGTTTTTTTTGTGTGTGTGTGTGGATTTTTTTTGTTTGTTTGTTTTGTTTTGTTTTTTTTGTGGTTTTTTTTTTTTTTTTTTTTTTTTTTTTTTTTTTTTTTTTTTTTTTTTTTTTTTTTTTTTTTTTTTTTTTTTAACAGAGGCCACATGGTAGTAAAGTCTCTGGTAGTATTGACAGCTATACTTTTTATGTCTATCTCTATGTTCCTGTTCATGTTTTCCACTTTCAAACTTAATATCAAGAACAGATTACACAGAACACTACTTTGCCTTAACCAACAAGTGGATTCTTCTCAAAAGCCCACTAATTTGTATCAGCAACTAAACTGCTTATGCTAGCAAAATATTTCTGCACAGTATCTTTTTGTGCCACATGAAACCACTGACAAAAGCGGAATTAAGGCCACCAAAATCTATATAATTTTTGACCTTTATATCCTGCAGGTTACTGTGATTTTCATCCATCAATAGAATTTCTAGGTTTACATGGTACATACATGATTCTGGAAAAGACTAGAGAATATGAAGAATGATTTGCTTTAAATGAGCTAACTATGACAATTACCAAAAAAAAANGCCAAGAAAAAAAAAAAAAAAAAAAAAAAAGTACATTATATCAGTTAGGTCAAAGCACACCTCCATTTTTAGTATCTTATACAGACCTGCAATGTGGTTGGAATTTTCTGTCTTGCTGAAATGCTAGACTCCTTGGCCTTTTTGAAGCATGACTTTTACTGTTCAACTAAAGCAACTATAGGCAACACTAACAGTATGCACTTAACATCACACATGGCACTGTTTTTGGTAACAGAAGTATTTAAAGTTAATACGTGTCTGTATTTCTTTTAATTGCCAGACAATAAAGATTGTGAACTCATAAGAGATCTGTGAGCTAGTACAGAACTTAATTGGATATTTTTAGCATGCTATAAAAACTCAGTCCTTAGGGATTCTGACATGATTGCAGTACATTCCTAATGTTAGTGAAACTGATTTGTGTAGAGTTTGATTTTGTTTTTATGAGGAGCAATAGCGAAACAATTAGAAGACCCATAAAGAGAAAGTAAGAGAAGTAAAAAATAAACTATAATATTAATTCTTTCTTTTATACTTAAATGGCATAGACCAAAATCTATGGAATAAAAATAAACATTGCTGTAAAATTTATACTCACTCTTAGATATCTTAAGATAACAATAAATGTATTTTAAAATGTATTGTAATAAGGAAACACATCTAGACCCATTCAAATATATCCAGAGCATTATCCTTTTAATATAGTTGAAGATGCACTTGAACTCAATCACATAAGATTCTGATGTGTGTCTTAATTTTAATAATTGCTTACAGTGAAATGAAACTGTGATGAAAGTTATGTGACTTGAATATGTTCTGTAAAAGTATGCTTCTGTTCATTTAGTTTGTGCCAGAGTGCTATAAGATTCAGATAAAATTAAAAAAAAAAAAAAAAAAAAAAAAAAGAAGGAAATGAAATTGTGTAATTTTGTGCCCTTTCAGGTATATAGCCCAGCACTTCTCTGCAATTCCAATGACCCACACACATCTTTTCAGATGAACTATACTCTTAATAGCCCTTTACAAATGTAAAGAAAATAGGAGAATCAGAATTAACAGGGCTGCTAAGAAAGAAAGGAAGCGTAGTATAGCAAAGCAGATAGGAAAAAAAAAATAGTAAGAAAAAGCGTTTGGTAAAAAATTGCACTTTGTTGCCATAAATAAATTCGATCTACACTGCAGCTCTGTCATAACATTAGATCAGATAATCTGGCTGTTACTTGCAAGAAATTTGGTAAAAACATGTAGTTTCTAAAGAAAATATAGCCACATTAGATTATATATCATAATTCCACTGCTGTAGATAACCTCATTATACACTTTCCACATGTCATGGGCAAAAAAAAAAGAAAAAAAGAGGGAAGAAGAAACATGCACTCTCAATCTCCTCCATGCAGTCAAGTGTGATTTTGCACTTTGTATTTATAGACATAAGTAGTTATACAAAGAGTATAAAAAGTTATACAAAGATTTGGTGATAGCATTTGATTAACACTCTTGTACTTCTTGATCTGGGTATCATCTCAATTAATATTTCTAAGGAAAAAAAAATACAAAATTTCATGCATTAGTGAAAACTAGTCATTTTTTGTGAAACTGTAAAGATGAGGATTGACAGATGAATCAGACCTAGGTATCAGACCTCAGGAATCAGAATCCCTAAGCATGGGATAACTCAGACTTTAGTTACCATAGAATAGACTCAGAGGTCTGCCTCATAAGAATTAAAAGAAGATTGACATATTTCAATGATTTTACATAAATATACACCTCTTGCTTTCAATTCTCCCCTGAGGTGAGCAGGGTCATTAAAGTACTTTAGGCGGAGATTATATCATTTGGTCTTTACCTTCTGTGCTACCACAGTGATTTATAGTCTAATCTGAAAAGGAGGGAAGTTGTGGAAGTAGAAGTTATTATAATCAAGATATCTTTTTGAGATAGCTGGCCAAATTACAATGTTGCATGCTCAGATTTTTTTTTTTTTTTGACACTTGAACTTTGGTAAGTATGATAAAATTCTCAGACTTATCATGGAATCACAGAATTGTGAGAGTTGGAAGGGGCCTCTAGAGATCATCTAGTCCAACTCCCCTGCTAAAGCAGGATTGCCCAGCACACATTACTCAGGACTGCATCCAGGTGGGTCTTGAAGGTCTTGAAGGTCTTCAGAGAACTCCACAACCTCCCTGGGCAGCCTGTTCCAGGTCTCTGTCATGCTCACCGTAAAGAATTTTTTTCTCATATTTGAATAGAACTTCCTCTACCAGCTTGTGCCCATTGCCCCTCATCCTGTCACTGGGAATAGATGAAAACAATGTAGATGTCTATACCTCAATTAATCTTTCATAATTACTGGAAAGAACTCAGAACTCCTAAGGTCAATTTAGTTTGATTTCTTGTAAGTAATAAAAAAAAAAAAAATAAATTATCTAGTGAGAAAAAGTTAAGACTACCAGAAAAACTGGGAGTAATCTTAAACTCCACTTTTGAGTAATAGAGATGCCTGACTACGCTCCTGAAATTCATATCTGAGCTTGTATGGAATGTGCAAAGACTAAATCTCAACTGTATCATAGTACTTCAGAGTTCTATCTGTATCTGAGCACCATTAGTCCTCCAAGTTGTTCTGAGTGTCTACTTAGGCCATTATTTTTTGTTGTTGTTGTTTGTTTCATTGTTTTTTTCCCTTTGTTTCACTTATAACTCATTCTACTATCTGGAAAGGAGAAACAGCTAGTCCACAGAGGCAGAAGGACTGGCATTATTGCTAAAGAAATGCACATCAAACTCCAGGCTAAGTCACAGGCTCAAAAGCAGCCAAACTGCTGCATGGATACTAAGTATGAGGCAACTTCACTTGCGAATTGAATGAACCACCATGTTAGGTGTTGTTTTTTTTCATTTCATAGCTCTTGCTCTGGCTCAGTGAACTCCCTAGGAATTTAGATCGGATTCACTTCTTAGGCAATACAGTCTATCATTATAGTCAGTTAACCATTATTATCAAGGAATAGATATAGATACATTTAGGGAGTGATTCATTTAATCTTCAAGTAGCTGCCTGACATAGGGTACTGTAATTGCGCCCCAGAAGTTTTTTGTTTTGTTTTGTTTTGTTTTTCTATTGATCATAAGGGAAGAGTTGGATAACTAGTTCAGCATATAGAAGTATAAAGCTAGGTGACAAAAGATGACACATTTACAGACCTGGTACTTTAGGAACTCTGACAGACTCCTAGAAACTAGAAAATGTATAGCTGACATGAGGGGATGGGTAATTAGAAAATTCTGTGAAACTCCCCAAAGGGAAGGAATGGTAATTTGAGGATTACTTTGAATTAGTTTTTAAATGATTGCAGGCAATTTTGTGTTTGGTTTTGTCAGCTTTCCTTTTTTCAACTAATCAATACGGTGTTAATTCTCACTGCGTTTTGCATAATTCCAGGGAGGCTTAGCTTCAGCTACTTGCTAACAATAAATTATTTTAACTTTGTGTAAGAAACATTTTGTGGAGTTTTTTTTCTTCATCTTATCTTTCTAAAAAGAAGCAGAACCTTAAAAAATTATGGACTGAAAGCTTCTCTTGGAGATACCAAGATCTTTTTTTTCCTCCCCGGGTAGATGGAGTGGCACCAGGAATTCAAAGAAAATTCAAGAGACAGTAACAATATTTGGAACAGATGTCATCAAGCTAGTCCATGCAAATACATTTACACTCTCTGTAGATCCAACAGACAGCTACTTCATGCTGACTGCTGAAGGGCCAGTGGAATTCCAAGCCTAAGACAGGGATCCCATATTTGGGGTTTCATTATTTGAATGGAGGGAACTTACTGTCAGGTTGCCATGGGAAGTGTCAGATTCTTAAAGAACAGAAGCCAGCCAGGGCCCATTCTGCCACTCTGGCCAGAAGCAGGGCAGCCAGGGACACCAGGTCATCCCTAGACCCAGGTACAGGGAAGGGTTGAGACTGGATAAAGGACATGGGCCCACAGGCAGGTGCAAGACAACAGAGCCATGTCCAGCCATGGAGGGATGTGAGGAAGTGGAGACCAGCCGTGTTGTGGCATCACTGGTTCAGTGGTTGATAGCACCAGGAGGGATGAGATGGGGCTCCTCATGGGTCCCATAGGTCAGGGCCATTGTGGTCTGCCCTCAATTCCTTGACACTGAAGGTTCAAACTTAGTTTCTTTTTTGTACTGTGTCTTTCACAAAGAAAAATGACTGGGAAGTTAGCATTGAGCGGCAAGGATATATTCATATTATGAAGTCAGTACTGGCTAAATTGAAGAAGTTATGAAATCAGCAATGAGTATATTTGATAATCCATGAAGAAGGATGTAACTATTCTGGTTCTGTTCCTTTGGTAATTTACTATGAAATGCTGGATTTTTACAGGCTGTTCAAAGCCACAATGAACAGGAAAATAGGATGAATATTAAGCTGATAAACTTTTGTAAAGACCATCTGCAGTAGCATCACAAAACCATTCGATAACATGTAAAGCAGTATTCTTGCAGTCACAGAAACTGCTGATGCAATACTAACATGAGAGAAGCAGTGAATCAGAATAAAGACCTATTATAATAGCAAGGAAAAATAAAGCTGTATACAAAGATTCCAGTAACTTGCAAATAATGGACTGCCATGCAATTTCAAAGCACATTTCAGAAAGGAAGGAAAACACATCAATAGAAGAAAGAAGAGATTTTCAGAAATACACAAAAACTTGCTATTGTTGTAAGATAAACTGCTGAGATTATCTGAATAAACTGCTGTAAAACTATTTAGGATACTTGTGCTTTCTGCAAATTTAACTTTTTCCCACAAATTAAAGTAATTTTGTATGAAGAGTGATCAGGACTTACTTATTTCAAGTGACTAGTGTCAGTTTTGTGTTCCTAATCCTGTTCTTAAGGTGTTGGTCTTCTTTAGTATTCCAGCTACAGTATGTTAGGATATATTAGCTGGTGGGAAAAAGATTTGGATCTTATGTTTAGTGCCTGAGTAAAGTACAAAACAGGACTCAACCACCTAATATAAAATTTAAACAAAAAAAACCCTGGAATTTAAGTCCACAACAAAAGATTTAAAGACTTTTATCCTCTACTAGCCGTGAGAATACATACATTAGCCAATGTAAGATCTACTTTCTTTTGAATTACGTAAATAATTAAAGACTCTGTTTCTGTACAGAGAAGAAATTATCTTTCATTTGATGGAGGTGAATATATGGACATCTTACTGAACTTACTTATGTGGGAACAGAAATCACATATTCATTTGTATTTCTCACCATAAATGGTGGGTCGTTCTCAGAGTACATCAGACAGGTGTCTTAACATAAATGTAATGAAAACAGTTATTTTTCTTAAATAATTAGGAAAAGGCCATTCTTGCCTTCTTTTTAATCCCATAGGTTTCAAACAAAGCAAAGGTTCTTTTACCTACATTAAAGACTATCTGTCTGTATTCTCTTTTTTCTCTGCACTATAACATATCAACATAATTTTTATAAAAAGAGCCAGGCTAGAAAGATACCTTCTAATGGCTGGGCAGGACAGGCCTGTGAAGAAGTGGAGAACAGCCCTGCTGCATCATCACTGGAGTAGGAGGTGATGGTCCCAGAGGGTTGCAATGGAGTCCTTTGACATGGACAGGGTGAGGGGAGCTACAAACAGGGCTTATCACAGGGAAAGTAACATCTGTTACTGCCTTCCAGGCATTTGCTCAAAGTGCAGTGTGTCTTCAAAACTTAGACATCTGGTCTCCAAACAGTTCTGCTGCAGAGGCATGTAATTGCTATGGGCTGTCAGTCAGTGGGCTTTCCCACTGTACAGCTGTACAGGTACCTGGGAAAGGGACATGGCATGGGGCATTGAAGACTTGGGGTAATGGGAGCATGGTAACCCGCTGTTTTGCAGGGTGAAGTGTCCTGGCCACACCTGGTGGTCTCCAGAGACTGGGGAGCAATATGTGGGGGGTGGGCAATGTGTGTGTGTAGGAGGGTTAGGGGGCAGTGGTGTTATCTGGGGCTGGGTGGGTGTCGGCACTACAGAGTGATTGGAGACAAAGGAGACATGGGGATTATTAAATAGTAAATTCCTTGTTTAGTATAGTATAGTATTCCATAGTTGTTTAAGTATAATTGTTAACATGATCTGTTTCTATAAACAGTGACAAATTGAAACATTAATTGATTCATATTCTAGTTACACTTATCAAAAAACCCTACAACAATAACAAAACCAATCCAAACCCAACACCTATGAGTGAGATAATAATTTTTCTTAGCTCATGGAATTTTTGAAGTGTTTTCCAATAGCAGTCCATCAAACACCATGTAACTTTGTGAGGACTGGAAGAATTACAATACAAAACATGGAGTAAGTTTCAGAAAGAAAAATGTAATTAATCCGGAACAAGAAGAAATTTGGGTGGTTTTTTTTTTTTTGGTTTGTGGTTTGGTTTGTAGTGGGTTTTTTAAAGTAACAACAGAAGACATTGTATGTGTTTACCCTAGACAGAACTCATCAACTTGTTTCTCTTTAGACTTTCCTTATTTAATTTTATGCTATCTAAGGTCTTCAGCACTTTATCAGAATGAAGAGTTACAAATACCTACTCCAAAGGGTACTGTAAGAAGGAATTATTACAAGCTGGAAAACACCATGATAGACGTTAGAAATACCTGAATAAGCAGAATTCTGGACAGTTTTATAATTAACAGAATAGAATAGGTTCCCCTAAAGAAATAAGGAAAGGTGAAATGTACTCAATATTATTTCTTAAAGAGGAAATTCAGAGAAGAGAGTTGTCGGGGGCAAAGTGATTAACTTCACTTGTAAGAGAGAAGTAATAAAGTATTTATTAAGGTGAAACAGTTTAACAAATTAGTAGTAAATGCAGCAGTGTTTTACGAGGGTTGATGCCGAGGTACGCTTGTGTATTTACTGCACAGAGGACAGGGTCAGACAAACTGTCAGGGAGACCCTCCTGTTGAGTTACAAGGTTCAGAAAGGACCCCCTTGCTTTCTAAACTGCTCAGAGAGGTTTCTAGGTGCAGCTGGATCCAATTCTAGTCTCAGGCTTGGTTAACAGTTTAAGTTTAAAGGATTATACATATGCACAATCAATCCTTTCTATTACTTAACTAAGATTTCAAAGTTTTAGCATGCTATTAGTCACTTAGCGAGAATCTCTTGTGGCAATCTCTCAACCTCAAGGAGTAACCTTAAGCAAGTGTCCTCACAAAAGGGGAGATCCTGGCGTGCAGCCCGCTGCCATACTGGAGAGCTCAAAGGGCTCTTGGGCGGTCCACTATTTATACAGTAAGATAATTGACCTATAGTCATATTCTCATGGGAACAAAGTATCTAGATCCCCATTCCAGATGGTGTTTTGGCTGTTACCAGACATCCCCCAAAGTTTGGGTACAACTTATCACATCCGATGTTCTGATGGCCAAGGCCTAAGCACAGGAGGGGGAAGGAGGGGAATAACAGGGAGAGCGTACCACCACAAGAGTGTAGTCCATAAAAGTTAATATTAAATATACCATAACATTTTTAACAGTCTTCCCAGATACTTGTAAGGATGTCTGTTGATCATCATATGTATATTAATACATTTTTAAAATTATTTTGTTCTTGTCACTTCACAAATTATCCTACAAGATTATTGATTTGTTGAACTATTTGGCCCTTACTTTTTACAATTAGTCAAGGCAAAGCAGGCAAAGCTGAATTTCTAACACATGCTGGGACTTAAATAAAACTGTGTAGTAATTACAGTGATATGGATCTGGAGTATTCTCTAGGTAAATGCAAGTATTAATTAACACTAAATTCTGATAAAAATCAGTTTATTTTCTATTGTTTTTTATACATCACTAGTGGAAATATAATTTGTGGGTAAACTGAGACTCACAGATGTCTAAGTATCTAAATATTATAGGGAATTTTTGACAGGATCAAAAAGTATTAATAAATTATTCCATATTATTAGTACAAATTTTGAAGCATTAAATGCGACAAGTGTCTTGCCACAACTATGGAATATCTGGCAATATGGCTACAGGTAAATGAGCCAGTTCCAAAAAATTTCTCCAGGCCCTGGATCTTAAGTCATCTGCACCTCTAGAAAGACCCATTTCAGATTTAGGGTTTATGCCAGCTAGTATTCTCTCGAACTGTGTGGGCACAATTTGAGAATGAGCACGGGAGGACTTTAGAATTTAAAAATACAGATGTGGGTTCATTGTCCTTAGTCACTGGAAATTATCTCAAGATCATTTAATTCACAAATGTAAGGTTAACTCCATCATTCTGCTGCACTAGAAGAGTCAGGAAAAAATAACTCGTCCTTGCCTATATGACTACACCTCTGCTTTCCTGTCTAGTGAGCCGATGAGGAAGAAAATTAGAAATTCGGTGGTTCATCAATACAGACACATGGTGGTGTTATCTTTGGGGTGGTTCTGTAGGCAAATACTGAGTTTTTTAAGAGTGTTCCCTAAAGATAGTGACCTAATTTCCAAATTAATTTATAAAACGCAGATTCGATTTTCAACTATTCACTAACTATAAGGTTATTCTGAGGACATCGGCATCTGATCTTCCTCATGTTAAGTTATGCAGGGATTAATGGATATTTCTACAACCCATACAACAACAATTGCATTGTACATTAGTATATTACAGCTATTTGAGCTTTAGGTTGTTTAATTCTGGTATTGTTAATAGTCTAGTAATGGCATCACAAAGCTAAATGGTGGTCACTTACTTTGTTTCTGTGACTCCAAGATCAATAAGGACTAAATGCCTGCTTTTAGCAATACCTAGGATTAAACAGGCAAATTGGTACACAACCACAAAGATGCTGCAGACACACAATCCAGGCAACACAATTTTGGATTGCTTGTGGCACTTAAACTGATAGGATTTCTCAGCATTCCTAAATCAAAGAAAAGATGATGGTGTCCCAGTTTCATTCAGAAATTCAGAAACTTTTTTTTTCCGATTTTTTTTTTTTTTTCTGGAGGTCTGGAGGGATTTGCTTTTCCAGGCGATTAAGCTAACCAGCTGGCTATCAGATATAGGAGTGGGAATCTTCAGCTCCCTCCTTTAAGCTATTAGGTTTTGCATGAAATAATTAAAGATACGCTGTTCCAGAGAAAGACAGAGTAAGAGACACCATGAAATTCTAACCAAATGGTCAGACCTGTTACCTGTCATGGGGTAAATCTGCCTCCCAAGTGCTGTTCTATTGAGTATTTAATTCATAATACTTAAATTCTCATTAATAGGTAAAATGAAAAATGGGTCTCCTTCTTTTTCAATCAAGGCTGTAGAGATCAAAATTACTTTTCCATCCCACTGAATATTTAATTAATATCAAAGTGGAATCATTTTTCCTAAAAGGATTTAGAGTTTAACCTATAATTTAGAGCTTAACAGGAGTAGGAGGTACATGTTTAAATTCTCACAGGTAAAAGGAAATTAAAATTAGTTTTTTTTCTCCCAAGTGCTAGGAATGAGAAAGATGTTATTCTAATATCTTCTCTCTGAGATTGTTATGTAGGTTGTCTACCTGATTCTAAAAAAGGTTTTAGGATTAAGAGTACAACAAGGAAATAATTGTGTCAGTTCCTGCCTAGCTCAGGGATTGCTCAGCGTTTTGAGACATGAGACTGTGTAATGCCCAAGTGTCCTAGACTTAATAAGGAAACCACCGCACCCCTTACATCTGTGTACACTTCTAATTTCTTAAGTGATAGATAGAGTTGGAATGTTGTCTTCCTGGGTACAAGGATATTAGTTATCCAGATGTTGCCTTTCCACATACCATGTAGTTGGGCAGAATTTAAATGCCGAAAGTTAGATCTTGACAGAAAACTTGTTTTGTTCTTTTAAGACTCCTATTCATTCTCCTTTCTGCACTTCCAGTTCTGCTGAAATGATTGTGTAGTTCATATCCAAGAAAGTCTATACATTTAAAATGTTCTCCTGTTTTCTGCCTGCCCACTAAATGCCACACATCTAACTAGGACAACAGGGTGGATATTTCCAGAACAAACACAGTTGTTCACACAAGGTTATCTATATTCTCAGAAAGGGAGCTTCTCTTTGGAGATTTGCATGATTTAAAAATGCCTGTGCAAATATTATTTTCCAATCAAAACAACAATTGCATTCTGCATAATTGAATCAGGACCGGTATTTTGCAAAAGTATTGTCTTTCTTATTTCTATTTGCTTCTACATAAAAGCATGCAACTCCACAGTGAACAAGCACCATGAAAAAGTTGGCAAGGGCAGAATGATAACTCCTACTTGCATACATATGCAAACTTCCACATTATCAAATCAGCATATTTGGCAAGTAAGCAATGTTTCATGTATCTGAACAGCATGTTTTTGAAGAAATGTCTTAGAAGCCAATCACATTGTTTATCTTGTTTCCTAGCTGATCTTATGTGAGTGAAAATATTCTATACAGGCTAAAAGGTCATAAGAGAAAAGGAAAGGGAAAAGTGGGCTGGTTTTGTTTGGGACAGTCTTAGTTTTCTTCATAGTAGATAGCATGTGACTGTTAGGGATTTGTGCTGAAAACTGTGTTGATAAAACAGGAATATTTTTTGTTATTGTTGAACAGTGATTACACAGGGTCAAGGCCTTTTCTGGTTCTCACCCCGTCCCACCAGTGAGTAGGCTAAGGGTGCACAAGAAAGTGGGGTGGGACACAGCTGGGACAGCTGACCCCAGCTGACCAAAGGGATGTTCCATGACATACAACATCATATTCATCAATAAAACTTAGAGAGAAGGCTGGTGGGGGAAGGTACACTGTTTGGTGACTGGCTGGGCATCAGTTGGTGGTGAGTAATTATTTTCACTTGTATCACTTGTCTCTCTTGGGTTTTATTTATGCCTCTTTATTTCTGTCTTATTTTCCTTTTCTTTACAATTTATTATTATATTTTATTATAATTTTTAACTGTTTTCAACTCAACCCATTATTTTTCTCACTTTTATTCTTCTGATTCTCTCCCCCATCCTGCTGGGAGTGAATGAGTGAGCAGTTGTGTGGTGCGTTATTGCTGGCTGGGGTTAAACCACAATGAAGAGAAAGAAGGGAAAGAATGAATTCAAATAATATTTCAACAATATTAAAGCTATGCATGATCCATTAGTGGGATAAAAGGATTCTTAAAACAACAAAAATTTCAGCATACTTTTGGTGTTAATTATTTCCGGTAATAGTATAAACTGCTTTGAGTTCCATAAAACATCTAGGAAGGACACTTAATGAGTTTTGTTTATGCAATAGTACTTTACATTTTATTGAATGTATGAATATAAAACCTAATACGAGGTAGAAGAGACATTTAAAAACTACAAAAAGATGGGACAAGAAATTATTTTTCACTGAAAGTCACCAGAAGACAAATGAGTAGTTCTCTAATCATAGTACAAAATGAATGGTCATGATATGAACAAAATCTAATCTTTATCCTTCGGTATCTAGTAAGAGACACTGATGTGTTGTGTAAAATTCATGTGTGCATTTTAGCCAACACAATTTCAGTATAAATACATATAGAGTATCAGGGTTCTTACCACAAGATCTATCAAGTCCTTTTTGCATCCTCTTCCCCTAAAACTGTAACTAGTTTCCCAACTTTCTTTTTTTTTTCCATAAGAGTGGAGACAATTATTTCCCCTAATTGCACCCCACCCTCACCTTTAGCTGTTCTACAGTTTCCTAAGAAGCATGGACTTTTACAAAGTAGTCATAGAATCATAGAAAAGTTTGGATTAGAAGGGACCTCTAAAGATCACCTAGTCTAACCCTCCCTGCTATGCGCTGGGATGTCTTTCACTAGGTCAGGTTTCTTAGAACCCTATGTGGCTTGTTTCCAAGGATGTTTCCAGGGATGAATATTTCCAGGGATGAATGTTTCCAAGGATGGGGCATCCACAACTTCTCTGCGCAACCTGTTCCATTGTCTCACCACCCTCTTTGTAAATAATCTCTTCTTTGTCCAATCTAAATCAACCAACTTTCAGTTTAAAACCTTTTTTCTCTCACTGCAGGCCCTGGCAGTGGCCTTTCTTATGAGCCCTGTTTGAGTATTGAAATATCACTGTTTATCTCACTCAAGCCTTCTCATTTCCAGACTGAACAATTCCAACAATCTCAACCTTTCTGCACAGGAGAGATGTTTCATCTTTCTCATCATTTTTGTAGCCATCATCTGATTTCTGGCTCTCTCTGATCTAGCAGTATTAGGCATACACTTAGATTCTTGTCCTTAACAAATTTACCTAAAAAATGTATGTTGGAAAATGTCCCCGGATACGATTTAATTCAATGTCCTGCTGAAAACACAGTTAGTGACAGGGACTGATCTGGCCATTCAGGATTTTGCCTGGTCATATCTTAAAATCATGAGTAGAAGTTCCACTGCTTTTCTGGGCAGACTATTCCAATGTTTGCTGACATTATGTTAAGTAATTTTTTTCTTTATGTCTAAGTGAGTACTGGGGTGCTGCAATTAGAGACTGTTGTCTTTTATCTTTTCATTGTGTCCTTTTCACCTTTTCTTTTTATTGTGTTGTTGATACAGATGTGCATTTCAGCTGTGTTCAGCAACTACTAATGTCAGTCAGGAACTCTTGATTCAGAGATATGTATCTTCCGCATTTCTTGCGTCAGCTTTGAATATCTGTAAGTCTTCAGTAATATTCTGGTGAAAATTTCTTAGTTAGAACCATTCTCTGATTCAAAGGTCTGGATTCTGCCCATAGCTTTAGACTTAGAGCCTTAGTTATTTAGTTGTTATTTTTAACTGATTGAAAACTGTAAAACAGGAGTTAAATTCTGTATTTGATGATGGAAGAAGAATCACTGTAGCAGAGAAAATGTTGTGGAAAAGAAAAACATTTCTGTCCACAAACAAATCAAGTCCTGGTGTAACTTGAGTGACACAATTGCAAGAACATTTGATAACCTCGCAGTTCAGTGTGGTAAATGAGTGCATATATGAGGTCTGAGAGCATATAGTGGGCCAAGTTTTATCTTAAGTACATTTGCAAAATTACTGCTTTATGTTTATGCTTTATGCTTATGCTTTTATGCATACCACTAACACATACAAAAAATGTCAAACTAATCTCTATTGCTACACTTTTCTCCATTAACATAAGTTATAGGGAAAACTGTTTCTAAATACAGAATAANGGAAGGAAGGAAGGAAGGAAGGAAGGAAGGAAGGAAGGAAGGAAGGAAGGAAGGAAGGAAGGAAGGAAGGAAAAGAAAGAAAAAACCCTAATAATATCTCATATTGCAAATCAGGAATGCATGGAGATTATGGTGATACGATTTTATGAAAAATATGCTGTAAATTGTTCTTAACATTCAACTAATTTCAGAATTTGTTGTGAAACACCTCCACAAAACCAAAATTACATTTTGCAAAATATTTTTAGTAGTTTAATAGTTTATTTTTTTCCCTGAGCTGTAATGACTATAACTATTTTGTTATCAACCAGTGTTTTGCAATAGAAAAAATATACCATTTTTTTGTCCCTGAAAATCAGTGGTTCCATATCTGAATAACCCATTATCATAGCCAGTAACTTTAATAATATTTTGGGCTATGCTTGCCCTTGGTTATAGTTGCAGCAAAGTAAACCAAAAATAAGTAATATCTCAAAGAAACACCTGCCTGTACATATTAGTTCCTTGTTTGCTGCAGCAAGAATAAAGTTTGACTGATACAAGTTTTAGTTTGTCCATACTTAATGATTGTGAAGTCTTTTCTGTGTATTGGTACAGAATTTTACATAATTTAGTACATGAAAAGATTGCAGTATTGCTTGAATATCCTGTTAGATTTTTAACCCCTTTATGAAAATAAGAAAAAAGGCACAAAAGTATATTTTGGCAACTATACACAGGAAAGTATATATAACATTACTGTTTTCTAGTTAAAAAGACACTCCTGACAGTTATGCCAAGTAGATCCCCAATACCACCTTCATATTTCTACCTCTTCAGCATATACTTATCTCTGAAACTATATAATGTACCATTAAGTTTTCTGGTATGTAGTAAACTTATTGCAAAATTTCTAAATTGAATACATTCTTATTTCATAAACCATTGTCCCAGTATTTTATGCAGTTCATGATGCAGAATTTATTAAAGGGATAGCATATTAGTGGTGTACGAGTAACAGTACAAATATTTTCATCCATGCTACCATGAATGAGGTTCAGTAATTTCCTCCCACCAGTTTCCTGAATACCAAATCTGTAAAACATTAACTTATTTTGTAAAACAGATTTTATATAACAGATTTTGTATCGATATTTGGGAGTAAAAGGATCTGAAGCTAGGGGAAAAAGTCCAGCTATGATAAAGGAGGTATACAGAAGAGCTCTAAGTGCAGTTGTTTACATATTTACATGATTGCAGCTTCATGAAGTTAATAGTATAAAATAGTGTTGCTATTTAGAGTAAGTCTGTGACTAGTCATTATACTCTGACTGAAATTTGAACATTATAGCAATTGGAAGATTGAACAGATTAATTTTGTTGAACTTTTATTTTTTGTGAATTTACAAGTCTCTGCAAATTTAAGGAAGAATTTTATTTATTTTTTTCTTTTTTTTTTTTTTAATTTATTATTTTATTTATTTTAAAAACCAAAGTGATCCAAATTAACTTAAGGTGATTTCCATAAATTAACTTCAATAAAATCTTATAAATGTTTGGAATGTAATATACAATTCCTTTCTATGGCTATAACATATAAAATAGAATAAACTTTCTCTTTGAATAATGGCTTCTCATTCCTATAGGTTTTTGACAAATTTTATTACTTCCATTTACAAACATAGAACAGATTTGCTGTTCAGGCTGTGGGAAGTAAAGAAGAGAGATAAGAGCCAAATATTACTTGACAATATAGATCTACAAACAAAGAAAACAAAACTATCAATTTACTGAAATATTTGAGCTGAATTTCTACGCATAGAAAAACAAAACTCCAGTTTATATTCTTCCCAAGGTTCACTTAAAAAACAAAGCTTATTTATGTCACATAGTTCTTTACAGGATGATCCTTCCTGAGCTTTTTTTTTAAACTTTCATTCAACAACAAAGTAGTTCAGATGATTCACTTTCAACATAAAATGTTTTCATTGTAATCTTGAAAGTTCATTTGAGATGTCATGGGACAGCTTTATTTCTTGGTGATACTATTTATGAATTTCATTTTGAAACAGTAACTTTAACTACTGCAGGTAATGCATGCTCTTTACAGCATTGAAAATCAAATTAGATTAGCATTTTTCTGAACACTATTTTGATTCAGCAGATTAACTTATCCTGAGGTCTTATCCATAACTCACAAAGTCTATAATGAAATTACTTTTGTTTGTTAACATCATATTTTTTTCTACTTCTAAATATCACAGATGCCTTTCTAGTTATTGCTTTTAAAAGTTAATCAAGTTGCCAAACAGTTAAGCTATTAAGTAGAATTTCGTGCAACATCTGAGACTGTTTGAAAATTCCAATCTGAGATGTTTGAAATTCCAATAATGAACATTAATTCAATAAGCATTGAAGTAGCTAAGAATAAATATATGTTCTTTATTATAAAATTAGTAGATTAGATGTTTGCAATTACTTACTTTAATTCAAAAATATATGAATTTGTGGCCTTAGGAGAAAGTAACTATGGTCATCTTATATCATTTTATCTCTTCTCAAATTTGATTGACAGACTATGAAGACATATTGTAAAACATTAACAGATTAGATTTCTTGTGAATTACTTATTTTCTTTCTCTTTGATCTTTGATTCTGTATCGTGATTTTCATTTTGAAGTAAATGAAATGTGTGAGTGAGCATGAGAAGTAAAACATTTCAATTTATTTCTAGTTTTAATTACATTAATTTTTTTCAAAATTATCCTCATGTTTCATCAGAAAAAAATTAAATCCTCAAGAATATTGAAAAAATAGGATAATGAGGCAGATGTGCAATATTTACAGAAAGTTTTCACTGATGATTGTTTGGTTAATAGATACTAGAATAGATATACTCACCAAAATCTCCTGGAAGCAACAGAGAAATTGTTTAGTAGATGGCAACCTCAGACAAAGACAGCAATGTTATAACAAAAATAAATTAAAAAAAAAAAAAAGTTTCACATAGGCGATAAATTTTAATGGTAGAAGAGATGGTGTTTTTGATGTTTTTTATTAGTATAGGGTAGAATATAATTTTTCAGTTAAAAGGGACAACAATCTCATCCCACTGCCTGACCAATTCAAGTTAAAACATGCTACTAAGGCCATTGTCCAAATGCCTCTTAAACACTGACTAATTTGCATCATTGACCACTGCTCTAGGAAACATGATCCAGTGTTTGACCATTCTCTTCATAAAGAACTATTTCCTCATGTCCAATCTAAACAAGCCGATGCAACTTTGACCCATTCTGATGTGTCCTATCACTGGATAACCAGGAGAAGACCTCAGCACCTCCTTCTCTACTTCCCCTGGGAGGGGGGAATTCTCTTATCCACAATAAATTATTCAATGTTTCTTTTGAAAGATTAGTCCAGTAACAAAGTTTAGCTTTGCTGTGGTATACCTCTAAAACAAGAGGTACCAAAACAGGCTCTCCCAAGCTCAAGATTTGGGAAGGAAGTCCAAGCCTAAGCCGTCAACCTTCTTTAAAGTACATTTTTTCCTTCTTGAGATGTCTAGTCATTAAATATCAAAAGTATCTCATCAAGAATGAATAGTTCAATTTTGATAATTTTCTGTAATGACAATCAATAGATTGTGGGGTTCGTCCCCTCACCCCTGCAATGGAGTGTAGTAGTAGAAGAGTTATTTTGTCAAAAAAATACTGTGAAGAGAGCAAAAGGGGTAAATAAGTGAAGGCTCAAGTAATTATTGATGTTAATGATATGAATATCAGTCATTTTTTCAAGCCCTATCAAAGGTAAAATTTTAACTAATCTACTTATGCTATTGAACGTTGTGGAAAATTACACTATAATATTAAGATGAATTCTCCTGTGCACTTCAATTTATACACTGCCTTATTTCATTAACTTCCAAAAGGAGACCTTTTAGTAGTGTCTGATGATACTTCATATAAAAGCAGAAAATCAATTGGAAATTTAAGAAAAAAAGTATTCAAATCTGTATGGTGAACATTTTAATCAAGTTTTTACTGTAAACAATATAAAATAAAGATGATATACTTTCCCTGAAACACAGACAAATGCAATTTATTCTAAAAGATTTTACACAGTTAAATACTAAGCCTATGTTAAAACTCAAAGAGTTTAACTTATCCTGAAAAAAATTTTTTTTTCACTAAGATCTTGGAGAAGGTTGTTGGACAATATAGTAGCAGTTAAAATTCTCTGCTATAGATTTCTCTCTTTACCTGCAAGAGGACTTCCCTGGCAAATTAAATTGAGATTTCTATCTATCTAAAGGACTGACCAACAACTTAATATATGGTAGAGAGAGTATAGAAGTCCCAGAATCAGTGAATCAGGACATGCCCAACACCAGCAAGAGGTTCAATATACTCTCTCTTCACCCACCACTTATGCAACAGGTGTTTTTATTTCAGTGTAAAAGAAAGTTCTTTTACATAATCATTAATTCAGAGTTGAAAAAATAACCCTTTTGGTTTATGTTTATATTGCATTTGATTTGGAATCCTTTTACCTTTTTATCTCAAAGGCAACTAAAGAGTACTAAAGATATTGGATGTCTACAAATGTTTTAAATATATTTCTCCCAGGTAACTGCCACCACAGTCATCTAAATCACAGGAAACCTTTGAGAGCTTACACCTTCTTTTTTTAAAACTCCTACAAGTTGCAAACCTGCAGAAAACTGAAGATCTATTAAGTTCAAAATAAGCATTTCCTTGTAAACTAACTGTATTTACATGCTTCTATATAAATGGTAAGAACAATCATAGAGGACTTTGAAAATTCACTCCAAAGGATACATTCTCCAAAACAGGATGTTGGTCCAAACAAGAGCTTCTTAAAAGCAGATCTTCTCTGCAATGTCTAGGAACAGTCTGGAACAGCATGTCTTAAAAGATATGCTGATATGTAAGAGGACACACATTTACAGTGAGATATGGAGAGGAAAAGAAGCCTTTACCTTCATCGTGACCAGAGAATTTAGATTAAAGAATTTTGACCAATAAAGAGAATGCAAATGGAGCGAGTTCTGCTTCCATTTAGGACATTGTTCATTGCATCTGCCTTGCTGCTTCCACCCAGATAGGGATGTCTTCTTGGTAAGCATTGCACCTTCACTTCTTAGTGAAGAGCTCCCGAGATAGTATTTATTCATTTGTTTATCTATTCATTTATTTTGCTAGGGTTATTGTATTATATTAGCAGTATTGAGGCAGTGCATTTAACAACGGCAATTCTGAATCTGTTATACCTATCACTTCAATAAATCATTTTATCTTTCCACATTTGCCAAACTGTCTCAATGAAAGCCTTTTGTGGGGTGCTGAAAAGGCAAATATTGGACTGCTTCCATGAAGACCCTTTAGAGCAAGGCCCTAAAACAGGAAAAAAACTGAACCCTTCTAAAAATGAGAGTACTGTGGATCAGGCCCTGGCAAAAAATACCCTGAAATTTCCTACTTGGGTCATGAAGATGATTAGAGGGATGGAGCACGTCTCCTGTGAAGACAGGCTGAGAGAGCTGGAGCTGTTCAGCCTGGAGAAGAGAAGGCTCTGGGGAGACCTTTTAGCAGCCTTCCAGTATCTGAAGGGAGCCTACAGGAGAGCTGGAGAGGGACTCTTTGTCAGGAAGTGTAGTGATAGGACAAGGGGTAACGGGTAAAGTAGAAGAGGGGAGATTTAGATTGGGTATTAGGAAGAAATTCTTTCCTGTGGCGGTGGTGAGAGACTGGAACAGGTTGCCCAGAGAAGTGGGTGCCCCATCCCTGGAGGTGTTGAAGGCCAGCTTGGATGGGACTTTGAGCAATCTGGTCTAGTGGGAGGTGTCCCTGCCCATGGGTAGGGGGTTGGAACTCGATGTTCTTTAAAGAAGACTGGAAGTCTTGATTCTTGACTCAACTTCCCTTAGGGAGCAGAGCCCTTTTAGATCAGGTCAGGACATCTTATATATTGCTATATGAAAATTTGCTGGAGACTTTTTCAAACCCTTGTTCTATATGCTATATAATTTTGTTTCATAGTGACATTTTTTTTTTAAATGCACAGCATAGGAATATGAGTAAATAGAACTTCAGATATAATTATGGATAATTACTACAACCAGGCTGCCAAAAATTTGTATTTAACATCTCCCATATTCCTACTCTTTAAAATATTTTATCATAAAACTAATTTTTTGAGTTGAAATTCTCAGTTTTTGATTTTTGCCTTACAATCTTTATTTACAAGGCAAACAAATAAACAAAATCAATTAAGAACAATAAGGTGTGAAATGGATGGAAAAAATCCCCATGCTTTTGTATTGTAAAAGTGTTCCCAACCTGTCTGTTATTGAGAAATCCACTCTTCTCACCTTCACTTCTTTTCCCCCAGAAAGAAATTAGATCTGTAGGATTTAATTTCTGCAGTACTGTTAAAAAGAAGCTGTTTAAGATCACACAAAAGAACCTCAGCAACATATATTTCTATTACACCTGTTATTTTTATTGTTCTTCATTACTTCACATTAGTTTGGCAGATGATCGTAACCTTATCACTTGCTCCTTAAATACTCAAGCTTATGCAATAAATTATACGGAATTATAACTAGAAAGAAAAAAAAAAAGAAAGTATCCACAACATTTAAAAACTTACTATGTGCTGCTCCTATGAATATTGTAGAACTGTCAGGAAATTTGGCCAAAAGCAGAAACATAATGTCTTTCATCTACATTGAAATTTTTATTGCTTATGCTAGATACCATTATCACTTCTGTTCTAGGTAGTGGAGATGAGATTTCACTTTGCTCAAGAAGTAGTTAAACATAGGGACAGTGCAACTGTCTTTTGTAACCTTCCAGGTAATAAAAGTTAAATAACCTTCTACTGGGCTAATCATCTTCTACTAAGAGGCAGTCACTGTATGGAAAAAAACAATGTTTCTGCCCAGTGTCAGTGCTATCCAAAAAGCTGAACTAATTAAAATTTTAATTTATCAAAATGTCACCTAAAATTGGGAAAAGCTCTATAGTTTAATTATCTCACTGTTATTTTACTGTGAGGATTTTTTATCCATTAATTTATGAGTCAGCAGTAACTTTACTGCAATGAATATAGTTATTTAATTCTGTAAAATGACATTCAAGATGGTATATACAATATGCAGCCTATTTAAAACACAAAGTTAATAAAAATCTCCCCAGACTGAAAAATTGGAACTTCATAGTGCTATTAATTAGGGGGGAAATAATCATTTGTTGGGTGTTATTCATTATGATATTCAAATATGTAAATGTAGTGACATATAGGTCATGTTTCTTAAAGGTGAGTTTCAGATTTGTTTATATGAATGCCATGAGATTATTTAACAGATTAGAACGAAACCTACTGCATCTGAGCTGAAAAATTTAGATTCCGTAATTGTTTTGCAGTCATTCAACCAGTCATGGTTACTGCTTACAATGTATTCCTGTTGCATACATTTTCTGACACTGGAGGTAACAAAATGAGCATCATCTTTTGACGTAGCACCTGCACCATCCTGAGTGAAATTCCTAGCTAAAATAGTCTGGCAGGAGAATAGGAAAGTCCTTTGTAAAATATTAATCACTGGGCCAGTGATTACCAGTTAGTGAAAACCATCCTCAGGCTCATTCATCTATGTAAAGCAGTATATAAAATGGTATGTAAAATTGCAGATCTTTAGACTGAACAAAACCCATTGTGTCCTACAATACAATAAACAACTGTTATGTGGGTTTTTTTCCATCACTACAGAAAAATTCCACCAGGTTTGACACTGAGGAATAGAGGCAAAAGGAGAAAAAGAATAAAATATAAACCAAAATGAGAGAATCCTCAGAGAGCTGATAAAAATACGAAACTCAGGGACAGGATATTGTTAAAAGATTTGTTTCTATCTGGATTTGGGTTTGGATTCAGTGTATCTACTCTTTCTTCATCAGCTTGTAGGGTTTCTTTCTGTTCCTAAAGATTTGTGTCTCAGAACTATTATGAGAGTCTGTATGGTTTAGACACCTAACTAAGAGCAAGTTGAATACAGGTATAAAAAGTCCTTCCTGCACCTGAGTTTTCAGTGAGTAAGGAGAAATGCCAGCAAAGGACTATAGGCAATGAGTATTACTCTCATATGAGAAGGTGGAGACTTGGAGCCCAATTAACTCCAGATGTGCATTGTTAATGCAGATGTACAGTGAATTCTGTATCCTCTGTGGACTAACTCAGTGGTCTGTCTTGGACAGTTCTTTCTCCTTCAAATAATATTCTTTGACAAGTTCTCATATATTCTGTGCAAAATCAGCTGCTACCTCTGACCTAAAAAGTTTGAAGTTTTGTTGGGAATCCAGTCACCCAGGGTTTTTGCACTTTCCTACTCTATATTGCATTTTTAGTTACTTAGAAACAAAAATCTAAACTTCTTCAGTAGAGGTAGTTCACAATTTGGAAAAGGATCCTGGAATTAATTTGATAGGATCTGCTTAAATCTGAAGTCAATAGTTAATTTTCCCCTCAGAACAGGATTTTTCTCTAGGGAAGAATGATACCTGGCTTAGGCTTAAATGATCAAGAAGACACAAACTTACCTTCTTCTAGGCAGGTATCTTACTGCTTAACTACCTTCTTTGTCAGGAATCATATCATAAGCTGAATTTACTCTTTCTGCAGAGTCTATTCCTGACCATAAAGTGCCCTGTTTACCTCTCATATATTTCAAATAAAAGACATAGGAGAAAATTCCTTCTTCCCACTGCTGGTCACCCTTTCCCCAGCAAAAATACAAAGTTTCATTTTTTCTTATGAGGTAAAAGATTTTCAGGAGATGGAAACATATACATATATAGTCAATCTATGTGTGCTTTTTTAAAGTTCTGAGTGGTAACCTACATATATATATATATATATATATATGTCAAATTGACATATTGTTACTATAGGTTGTTAGCTGAGTGTTCAGCACTGGTGAGGCTTCACCTTGAGTACTGTGTTTAGTTCTCACCACCTCACTACAAGAAGGACATTGAAGTGCTGGTGTGTGTCCAGAGGAGAGCTACCAAGTTGGTGAGGGGGCTAGAGAACAAGTCATATGAGGAGNGTCAATCTATGTGTGCTTTTTTAAAGTTCTGAGTGGTAACCTACATATATATATATATATATATATATGTCAAATTGACATATTGTTACTATAGGTTGTTAGCTGAGTGTTCAGCACTGGTGAGGCTTCACCTTGAGTACTGTGTTTAGTTCTCACCACCTCACTACAAGAAGGACATTGAAGTGCTGGTGTGTGTCCAGAGGAGAGCTACCAAGTTGGTGAGGGGTCTAGAGAACAAGTCATATGAGGAGAGGCTGAGGGAACTGGGCATGTTTAGTTTGGAGAAGAGGAGGCTGAGGAGAGACCTCATTGCCCTCTACAACTACTTGGAAGGAGGTTGTAGAGAGGTGAGTCTTGGCCTCTTCTCCCAAGTGAATAATGACAGGACCAGAGAAAATTGTCTGAACTTGCAGCAGGGGAGGCTTAGACTGGATATAAGGAAGAATTCCTTTTCTGGCAGTCAAGACTGGAGGTATCTAAGAAATGAGTATATGTAGCAATTCAGAGCATGCTGTAGTGGCTAAGATTGTAGAGTTTTTTGTGCGTGTATGGTTGGACTCAGTGAACTCAGAGGTCCTTTCCAACTGTAACAATTCTGTGATTCTCTGATTCTGAGTGTTTTAATTTATCATCTTGAGTCTGGATAATTAAAATATATTAAAATGGAAATTAGGCACATAAATATAACTACAGCTAACAAGGTAAATGATAGATTCAGCCTGGAGAGAGGTTTTTAAAGCAGAGCATGTTCTGGGGTATGGCTTACATATCTGACTTTGAAATCTCTTCTGGTCTGCAGCTATTTGGTGTTTGATATATCTATGTTTTTCAAGGTTACTGCCACAGTCAAGTACCTTTGGGAGGGAAAAATAAAAACCTTCCTCTCAAATTTTTAAATATTTTTAAATATTAAAATGAAATAATAAAATGTCATAGAATTTAGTTGATTGCTTCTTTAAACCAGAGCCCCTTCAGTTCTGAAGTCTGTGGTAACGCAGGCACACTTCCACCAGCTGTAGTGTTGCTCTTTCTAGAGTTACTAGAGCACTGTTCATGACAAGAACACCCACAAAAATAGAATAACCCAGCTTCAGAGCTGGCAGAAAATCTCAGAAAGAAAATAATCACACAGCTAAGCACAGGTAAAGACATGCTTTCAGTTTTTTCCTCTCTGTTTTCATCACTAGTGTACTGGAAACAAACTATTGTCAATATAATAAGAATGTTTCCTGCAGAAGCATCAGGATTTTTTTGTATCTAGTGCATGTAATTCCCGTCAACATGAATCTGTAAACATATAAGATTAGAGAAACTAGTTACAGTTCCAAACAAGAAATGGAAAGAAAAACTGTAAGTACTGCTTACTTACAGGGAGAATAGCATTTTTGATGTATCCCTGTGAAGGTGTCACCACATATTTAAACAATTCCTTAGCATTCGGATCCTGGGAAGCAATTCATTATGGATTGTAATTGCACTTCAAGTATCTTAATATAGTCAAAGAAAGAACTAGACACTTTTAATATGGTTTCAGCGTTTAATTTTGTACATCTGTACACCAAGACAGATTAATCTCTATACAAATTTAGGATTTTTAAATGATTTTTTTTTTTTCATTAATTAAAATCAGTTGTAGCATATTATGTAACACACATACCTATGTATATGTGTGTTTGCATACACACATTTATATACATATGTACATGACTGGTTAATAGGAAAATTAGAATAAAGGTACCAGATTGTGAATCAAAAATTCAAGCTTAGCTATAAAAACTGGTTGCCTATTCAAAACGGAATATATGAGAACTTCAAAATTAATTGATTAAACTGACCATGGAGAGCATCTCTAACAAAGATCTGCTTTTGGACCTGCAGAAAGCATCCTGCTGCAGGAGGAGATGCTACACTTATTAAAGGACAATATCCCCACTTCCAAAGGTGTTCCTTTAAATTACTTCTTTTTCAGGTTCTACCCACTGATTTGCTGATGTATTTCTCTCAGAGGTCTATAAAGTTGCTGTAATGCAAAAAAATAGAAATACTACATATGACAGAAGGCCCTAGGTTTCTCAGTCTTTTTAGTTCACTGAAAAGAGTAAGCAATACATCAAAACCACCTGTGTGATATTTTGGAGGGATATATATATATGTATATATATGTATATGGAAAAAGTGTATCAATATGATACCTCTATTTTTGCTGTCCAGAAGTGGATTTTTGCATGGAAAAGACTGTACAGGGAGACAAAATTAAAATTGCTTCTAAAAAAATAGATGCAAAGGTAGAAAAATCTGCTCAAAGGTAATAAAACAATAGATCTTGCTGTGAGGACATGGACAAGGGTTGTGACTTTCCTCCTGACACTGTTGATAAAGAAATAATTTTGGAGGCCATTTTGGCACATCCTCAAGAATATTAGGTCTGATTTCGTAAAACTATCTGTCAAAATCAGGGAAGATTTTGCTGTATGTTTTCAGGAATACTTATCTTGCTGATCATGTTGGATTACAGAAATGAAATATGTCTTGTGATATGGATTCACTCAATCCATTTTGATGATGCTTACTATTTCTTTTATTTAGCATCACCTATATTTTCTATTGCTTGCCTGAAAAAGTGCAGCAGACAATTTAGAAAAGATTGCAGCAAAAGAAAGTCTTAACCTTTTGTTCAAGATAGTAAAAATGAAAGGGCTTCTTGATTTTAAAATTTGAAGGTTGGACAGAAAACACGAGGGAAAAGCTGAAAGACTAAGGAGATGATTTAGAGGTTTCCTGTTTAGTGCCCAGGAACAAAAATTTCCTTAAAGAAAAAATAATCTCTGAAAACTGATTTTGTAAAATTGTACTTTCATTGCTTTGATTCCCTGTGAGTTTTATGTGCACATTTAAGTAACTTGAGAAAAGATTTTGAAAGCACTAAAAGAAGTCAGGCGTAGAGCATTAAATGATATTTGAAATATCTCTTTGAAAATCTCTTCCCAGAATAAATTCTGACTTTCTTCTCTAGTACCTTGGTACTGGGAATGCTCTTCTCTGGCTCACAGCATCTATTCTTCTCTGCATTATGATCCCAAATTAACTTCACACTACAGGCAAAAGTCATGTTTGCTCTTTTACTGCCCATCCTTTCATCTTTTATCCATTCTTTTCCTCCTGCTTACCTTTTCTGAATTTTTTTCAGCTACTTAGTCAAGTAAATGGTATTTCTGACAAGTAGTGCTTTTTTAAGATATCCAGATTCAATTCTATGAAAAAATTGCAACACAGCTGTAGGTAGAAGCTGCATTTGCTTTGTAGAATCTCTGAGTGATATTAGTATGTTTAATGTAGAAATTGAGTGGCAGAAAAATTGAGAAGTAATCAACAGGCACAAACTTGAACATTGAAACTTCCAACTAAACATGAGGAAGAACTAAACATGAGGAAGAACTTCTTCACTTTGAGGGTGGCAGAGAACTGGAACAGGCTGCCCAGAGGGGTTGTTAAGTCTCCATCTCTGGAGACATTAAAAAACTGCCCGGACCTACTTTTTTAAAGTAGGTTGCACTGCCTGTGCAACCTACTTTAGGTGGACCTGCCTTGGCAGGGGGGTTGAACTAGATGAGCTCCAGATGACCCTTCCAATCCCTGCCATTCTCTGATTCTGTGGTATCAAACAAAAAATACTGCTTCAGCAGATGCCACTACAGTTATTCAGATGTATTTGATTTCTTAATTCTTCCTACAGGTATTCTTGATTATTCTCTTCATGCCTTCAATTGGAAATATATTTACATGTAGTGAATGCACCTATAACCTGCAGAAAGCTCAAAAGTTGCCTTGATTGTCTAGAACTAAGCACCTCTTTTTGTATGAGATATCAAATATGTCAAACAATTATGTAATTGCTTTAGAGATTTCTGGAAAGAGCTGATTAAGTTACAACTTATCCTTCTGTTGAATAAATAGTACAGCTGAGTCAGGAATTTAGTATGGGAGGTAAAATTTCATAAGAGCTGCAATTATGACTAACTGATTATATTCCCACAGCAGAAAGTGAATGAATTAGTCCCTGGATCTCTTAAGACATCTTTGAGTAATCTTGCAATGCAGAAAATGTATTTCTCAGCTATTGATTTTGTCCTAACAGTTCACAAGGGTCTCACTCCAGGATAACTACTGGCGTGATCAGTGATAACTAAGAAGGAATGGCTCACATGAACAAGTCTTCATAGTGGCTTTGCTGTATTTAAGGTCGTACTCTCCAACAACAACCATTAAGACTCTGTGAAACTGAGTAATACATGAGCTAATAAATGTTTGTTTTACTTAAGACTTCATTCTGTTCATAGAGTCATAGATATGAAAGTTAATATAGGTTAGAAGGGGTCTTTGGAGGATGTGTAATCCTCAATTCTACATATTATTTTGGACCAAAACATTTTGGAAATCAGATTGCTTTAATTTTCCCTGTAGAAACACACACACACAAATTCACAAAAACATATCCTTAATTATTTGCTAATCCCACTACATTCACTGAAAATGTATGTCTCTGAAATGGAACAAATCTTCTTACATAAAATATTTTCATATATTTAAAACGTGTCATATTATTTGTCTCTTCTGAACCAGAACCACAAGCCTGATGTACATATAAATATTTTCATTCATAATTACTTTTGAGTTTTGAAAGATTTTCTGGTGGCAGTGGTTACACATATGCTTTTTGTTCATTAGAAAATAAGCTTTCTGAGCAGGTAGATTTTGAATTTATATATAAGTTTTCATTAGTGTGGTAATGAAAACTTTGTTGGTACTTTATGAAAATGCATCTAGAAAAGGATTCACTAGAATTGATTTAAACACTATGGTATACTGAAAATAGGAGGACATTGCTGGTCCAAATAATAAGCCAGAATTTGAGTAGATGACCTGTAATTTTATCTTTTTTTTTTCTTTCTTTCTTTTTTTTTCTTTTTTTCAGGTCATCCAATTACACAGGCACATTCTGGTAACTGCATCAAAGCTTTAAGTGCAAATGCCAGACTGGCTATTCACTATAGTGCAGCAGTGAAATTTTAGTCTTATTGTTATCTATGGAGGTTGTGCAATTCATTTCAGGAGGACACAAATTTAATTTAGTGTGGTTTCAGTTGAACTTGTAAAGAAGATATAGACTTAGATTTATAATTCTTTTTGTGTGTATTATCTCTTGTCAGAATGTCTATTCTCCATATAAGCACCGTGTTTTTCTCCCTGCTAAGAATTTCAATCATTGATCTGATCCCTGATATTATGTACCATCTAAACCAGTAATAAAAAAAAAATAATCCTAAATTTCAGTCATTTACTTTTTAAAAAAATGTTTATTTATTTTATCTATCCGAAGTTCATGAGCAGTCACCTAAGCTCACTTGATTTTTTTTCACTGCTTTTGTTATTCTTGAGGTAATTGTTAAAATTGTCTATATTTAGACAAGATAACATTCCAGATAACTTCAAATTTCAAAATAAGCAAGCAATACTAAATGAAATATTTTTAAATAATACCTTTTACACTTAAATTGTTGTTCAAAGAAGACAGATTCTGAGGTATATTAATTTTCCCTTCCAATGAAGGGGCTTCTAATAAGGGCCTTGATTCAGCTCATAGTTGAAACTTTCAATTGAAAGTCTTCCTTTCTGTTTAATAAACATTTGAAATTCCATCCAGAACATTCTAAATTGAGGACATTATTAAAAAAAAAAGCAAAACAAATAAATAAAAAGTTAAAACTTTCCATTAATCCATGTTTACTGTTTATGTAGTTATCACACACCTCAGGATAAATATTTCTGTAGACATATAGTAAAATTAAATAATTCCTGACACATTCCATATAACAGCTGGTTTCTCTGTAGGCTGTTGTTAAACCCTGGACCGGGGTTCCTCTCTATCCTCCTTCCTTAGAAATGAATAAAATACAGCAAAATATTTCAAAATAATAAAAATTCTTATGTTTCTCAGATTTTTATGTTTCTTTTCAGCATTTTTATGCACTGCCAAAAGACATAAAAAATATTACTGCAGTAAGGTTCATATATGAACAGCATACATACATTATTAAGATAAATGCAAAACAAGAGGTTCTATGTGTTTTTCAGTTCTTGCTGTTGCTGCACTATCTAGCTGTCAAATTCTGAATAATACTTTACCATTTTAGAAACATTACAAATGTGTTATGAGTGCTTTAATACCTCACAGGATAGCTTTATATCGTAATAAAAGGAGCATTTACATTTTGTTGTTTGTATTTTTATGCTACTTAAGTGTCCAGAGAGTGAATATAGGAGGTTTCATTTTTATTGTGATGAGGTCAAGAGAGAGGTAATCTCTCTACAAAGTTTGTGGACCTTTGCATATCATGGTTTCATAGGTGTCCTTAGTCTAACCTTGAGATAGATAGCTATTCCCTGGGCAAGCTAATTCAGCTGGGATGTCTCTCAGCAAACTGTCAATTATGTTAAACTGTGTCAACCTGTATGTATTGTGCAATTTTCCACACTGAATTATTGTCTACTAAATAGAGTCAGCTGCAAGTATTGAACGCTTGCCATATACTCTAGGGGAAGCAATGTAGAAAAATTTATGTAATCTTTTAACATCAGCCAACTGGCCTCTTGCAAAGATGTGGAGGGTTATAAAAGTTATCCAAAAGCATTGCACATAGCATAAAGCTTTATGAAAGCAACAAATACACCGTTTTTCATTTACTATATTAACAACCCATTTAGTACATAGTTGCCATTAAGAACAAGTCATTTAAATGCTTAACAGAATTATCTCTATACTTTCATTATATTGCAAGCCAGATCACATGTTTCTGTCTCAGGGAATTTAACCAAGGAGCAGTCTGATGCCCAGTTCAAGTAAATTACCATCAGGCTATCAAATGGTGAAATTCAGTTTACAGCAGCTGAGGATCTGCACTGGGATATTCTTTCTGCCTAAAGCATAAATTCTGTTGATGGAATTTACATAGCTATTGGATTTAAGTTTTACAGTTATGGCATTCTATCTGTGGAAAATCTCAAGGCTTATTTTTATTTTTCAAAATATTAATATAACATTTACACTATTCTACTGGCTTTAAAGGTTCCATTAGTTATAAGAGGGAAAATCCATAAAAATAGCCCCCCCAAAAAACAGTGAAATTGAGACAACTGTAAATATGACCTTAAAAATAGTAGTGGATACAATTCTATAAAAGTGTAGTGTGTATTAATGGTCATATTGTTTTGTTTATGTTTTTTTCCTAGCTGTTTATCACATTTCTTTTTCAAATTGTTTTCTTTATTCCATTCTTTTCAAAATATTATATACAAATATATTACTATCCCTACAGACATCTTCTTACAGAATGGTTAGGCAAAATATGCCTTAAAATGATTGTACTGTCTCCCTATTTGCTTAATGAAACAATTATTTAAAATAATTTTATGACATACTTCACTAACATGTAAGAACTAATTAATTAACTGCATTATTAGCATCTAGAACACAATTTCTCAATGTTCCTATTAAGAAGAAAATAATTAATATGCTTATTCACGAGCTACTTGAAAGTGTTGAAATCACAAAGGATAACAATATTCTTTTGTGGTGTAAACAAAGGCAATTCAATAAGTATAACTTGTTAGCAACTAATTTAACCTGAACACTACTTAGACTACCTTCAAAGCAATATGTGGTTTATAAACACATTCAGCCATGCAGAACAGGAAATGTCAAAGGAAAAGGCTAATGGTTTCATAGAAACCTTAACAGGAGCACTATATAATAAGCACCACAAGGCTTGACAGCTCTAATCTGTTGTAGGTAACCTTGAAACTTGCAAGGAGAGGCTGGTATATTAGAATGTTTTATTTGAGTAGTCATAAAATAAATCGTTCAGAGTTTATGGATGTATTTGCTTAAAACAAATTTATAAAATCAAGTCTCAAAAAGCTAATTTAAAGTAGCATCTCTGCGTAGTTTTAGTAAGAGCAAAATCTTTTTTTCTTTAGCCTCAGTTTGAACCTTTTCTATTTCCTTGTATTCTCCATGATCCAGATCTTAATAAACATTACTGTAAGCCCTGTTAATGAAATTTTTACTTGTGCTTTGAGGCATGACCCTTTGATATATAGAGTTGTTTTTTGATGAAAGCCATAAATAAAATATGATTGAAAGNAAAAAAAAAAAAAAAAAAAAAAAAGGTGCCAAGGATCAATGCTTATATATACAAAGAGAAGTTAAGCTCCTAACAGTTCCTGTGTGCACTGGTAACTGGCTGTAGTGGAAAATCCCAAACAAGTTCTATGTCTTATCAGGACTTAATGCAGTACTCTGTTGGGGTACTTCTCAACTCTTCTGCTCAATACCCTAGGAAACTTTTGTGTCTGTTTTACAGAAATTATTAAGTTAAACATTGAGAAGTTGGAGGTAATAAATTAAGGGGAAGGGAAAGTCTTACTCTTTATCCCCTTACTGCAGTACATTCCTAATTGTATGCTGGAGAGAGGATTAATCTATCTGTGTTCTTGGCTCAGAATCTACTCCTAGATGCCTTAAAAAATAAGGCTGAAGCCTTTCTTAAGAATAACAATCTATTGGTTAGAGCAATGACCAGTCATGTGGAATAGCAGAAATTGAAGGATATATTTCTATTGCCATCTTCTGAACAGAGACGTCAACATAATATTTTTTAAACCATTGTTTTTCTTGAAGCTGGTCCACTAAAATATATGCATTATAGTAAAACCATTAAAGGGATCCAGATCTTCATCTAGTCATTATGTAAGCTCTCAGACTGTACGATCACTCTTACTTTCTCCAGTAAGAACACTCCAACCTTACCCAGTTTGTAACTTTTACCTCATAGTAAACTCAGTTTGAGACCTTCCATCCCATGGGATGGATGACCTCTCTCAGTTGTTCCAAATAAGGCAGAGAAGAAAGAAACTCTAGAGGTGAAATACATTGACTCTTGTTATGCATTTGGATTTCTAAAATCAAGCTAGACCCTTGCATGTATCTTTAGCCCGATGTCCAAAGGATTAACCTGAATTAATTCAAAGGTGATCATCTAAACTGAATCAGACTAATTGCTTACTAAAAATGAAAACAACTCTACTAGTTATAGGAGATGATCTACCACTGACTGTATCCTAGTAAGTACTGGATGCAAATAGCTAGAAAATATGAATCCTAATTTGTTTTTTTCTGTACTTGATCTCATCCTCTACTTGCTAAACTATTAAGATAAGAACGTTATCTCATCTTTTGTCCTTTATTGGAGTTAGACATTGAAAACTTACATTGGGCAGACATTACAGCCAGATTCAGAATAAGAATATGGAGTTTCTAAGTCTGCTGCATTTTGGAAGTTAGTCAGCTGATCATTAGTTTTGGCCAGGAGCAGAAATATGGATGACTAGGGAAAAAAAACCCCACACACAAACTCAAAAGGAAAACAGAAGATGCCATGAATTTAGATATTTGTAGGTTTAGGCAGTGCTTGAAACTGAATTTTTAGAATCTGAGTGAGCCTGTGTCTTAAAACTAGCCTCAGACAGAAATACTACCTATGTCCCCATTGCTTGAAACTAAAATGTTGAAAGAAAAATACATGGTTTAAAAGCTCACAGTAACTAGATATTTTAACAAAATATCACTCAAATGTGCAGATGAGATTTGACTGTCTCCTGATTCACATCAAAGAATAGAATATCCAATTCCAAATGTCTGTAACAAACACGTTAATTGAGGAGCCTTTTGTGTTAGAAAGAGATAAAGTAGACTTGACATGTTGGCATGACTCAGTAAGCAATATACTTGATTGCTTCTGGGTACTCATGTCATTACTGGTTTTGTCCTGTTGTCCTCATTCAGACAAAAGTTGCATTTGAGTGCAATAGAAGATTTCAAAGATTACAAGGTTGAAGAAAGATATTTGGATGACAGAGGACAAGAGTCATGAAGTATACTTTGGCTGGAATTAAGAGAGAAGTCACATGGATATCATATCAGCCTGATATTCTGCAATGAAAAAAAAAAGGGGGGGGGGGCGGAAAGAAAAAAAAGTAGGGGAAAAAAAGAAAGAAAG
>VZRU01005130.1:454887-478015 GCA_013398155.1 Pedionomus torquatus | reverse complement strand
AGAAAAAATGACTGCCTGAATGAGAAATACTCAGGTCCTTACCTCTAAATTCTTATCTTGTGCAGTATCTGTAGATTAGTATCAGGAATATTAAAATGATTTAATAATCAGTCACAATGAATTTTCTTCATATTTTTAAATTCTGTATGTGATGCTTTATTTGTGACATCTAGGACAAAATTTGTGTCTATCTAGGACAATAGAGAAATAAGAAAGTAAATATGAGTATAATTGGAACATCAGTTTCACATAAAGAAAAATGCATCCTCTTCGCTACTGTTCCCCCTTGTCTAGCAGCTAGGCCTGTTTAGCTCTGACTGCAGGATATCACATCACAGAGTGAAAATCTGATGTTATGTAATCACTGCATTTTTTTTTCCTGAAAATATTTTATCTTTAGTTTCCTTGGGACAGTACTTAATTCCTTTTGCTTAGAAATTCAGAAAAGACTGAACTGTAAATATACTTTAGAGCAATATTGTTAGACTGAAAGCAACCATACCTGATTTCAGCACAATGTGTGAAAAGAATGCATTGTTTTGGGGTAGTGTGGTTAGAAGGCGATGACAAATTTGCCTGTGTAAAAGCTGCAAAATAAGACTATGGATACCCCAGAGCAGAACAGTTGAAGTGGTATAAGATCTGAAGGGTAGTACTAGAAGTACTTTCACAATCGCTGCTGAGTGTAGGAATTGTAGTTACTGGAAAACTGTCAGACATTAGAGCACAGTGAGGAGTGGAAGGAAAATTATCTATTTGCACAGGAATTTAGAAGATGTAAAAGCAACACAGAACCCCTGTGACAGATGTTTACAGTAGTTTCATAGTAAGTGGTACATCCTATTTTCTTATATATATCTGCCTGGATGGTCCTGAGTGATGTGCTCTAGGCAATCCTACTTTGGCAGGGGAGTTGGACCAGATGATCTCTAGAGGTCCCTTCCAATTTTGACAATTCTGTGATTCCATGATAGGCTACTGAATGAGATAAATAGACAGTATCTCATTTATTCCCCTCCCCAGAGTGTTAATCCTTTAGAGAACACATTACATCAGCTTTACAACTTTTACAGACTACATCTATTATGTGGGAGTGGGAAACAAGAAAGGAAGAAATCTATTGGTTTAAATTTCTTCTGCTAGCCTATGTCAAAAGTTAGGCATTTAATTACTATGTAGAGTTGGACTATCCTATTCTACACACATGTATATTTCTGTGTATATATACACACTAACATACATAAGATATTGAAGAATAAAACCCAAGCTGGCCTGGCCTATTTATCAACTCGACTGAAAGTATAGTTGAAAGGAAGGCTATCACATGGAAAAATTAACTAATTTAATCGCATGAGGTCAACCCAGTTTAAGGTTCAGAGTTAAGGTTGTTCAGCCTGGCAAAGAGAAGGCTTCAGGTAGGCCTCACAACAAGCACCCTTCCAGTACTTAAAGGGGGCTTTTAAGTCCTTCCCTTTAAAAGATAGGGAGGGATTCTTTGTTGGGAAGTATAGTGGTAGAATGAAGGGTAATGATTTTAAATTGCCAAATGCAAATAATTTCAACCCAGCAAATTTCCAGTATATGTTTTTGTTATATTAATGCTTAGGACACCTGGCAAAATAATTCAGCACGCTAAAGGTTCTGGGATTCTGAGATCCAAAATGATCAAATTCATTATATGGAACACTTCTTATTTCCACTGAAAGGTTGACATTGTACTATTTGTACCTCATACAATGAAAATCTATAATAGAGCAGGGGCTTTAGCTAAAGTTGTAAATTTTGTTAGATATATATTAGCAAAAAGAATATTTGTTTTAAGTGAGAAATAACAGATATGTGGCAAGCTTGATTTTCCACTATGTAGTTATGGATGTTAAAAGAATCCTTTACTGCGTGTTAGCTCAGTTTTGTTGTTTATGGTGTTGTTCCTGGAGCCCAAAGGACAAAGAAGTAAAATTATTCTTTTTTCTGTTTATTAATAGAGATCTGTCACCATATTATATGTACCACATAAAGATTTGTAATTGCTTTGGAGAGATACTCTACCAAAGTTCCTCAGTGGGATTTTTGTATAAAGTAAAATATAGCAAACAGGGAGTAGATCTTTCTCTTAGGTTTAAAGTTCAGTCTGGTCATGCATTTTGACTTGAAATTGATATTTAAAAAAAAAAAATAAAAATTGCATGTCTTTAAAGTTTGGAATATAAAGTAAGAATATAAATAAAATCTGGACAGAATAATAATATAATTTTTTTTTAAAAAATCAATTAAAGTTAATTTGACTGTATCAGTTTAGGTAAAGAGATCTCTCAATCCCTCTGATTAACAAAAATTAAAGGGGGAAATTAGGGAGACGCATCTTGCAGATATGTTAAATGATTGATTTGTGTCAACTTCCAGCACGGGGAAGCTAAGAAGATATGTGCTTTGGAACTGCTCTCTTCAGGTAATGAAGTTGAATTGTTGGCAGATAATGAGAAGTCAGATGGAGCCCAAAGTGATATATTAAAGAGCAAACATTTATAGAAGCAGATGGTTCTCACCTGAGAGTTCTTTGGGAAGACTTAAAATGAAATATTTTAGTTGCTAACAAAGATATGCAGTCAGAGCTATGATAACACAGAAAGAAACTGTTACTGAAACAATGTAGCTATTCTAATACCAAGACATTTCGAATTATTTGGGCAATTACAAACTGTGAGCTCTGACTCTGCATTTAAGAAGCCAGTTGAACCAATAATAAGAGGTAAAGGTAAAACAGCAGAATGTTCTTGGACCCAAGAAGTCCAAAGCTATTGCAGCTTTGATAAGCAAGGATACTGTGTTAGGCGTACAAGTAGGCAGGAAAGGAAGTGAGCATCTTATCTAAAAATGGTTATGACATTTAGCCAGCAATAGACATGTACAATTCTCTGTTGCAATTGAAATCAATTAAGCTAATCTGTATTGTTTCAAGGTTGTATTTTAAATACTAGGAACTGTACAAGTAAGTAATTATAAATGCTATTTTTAAATATTAAAAAATAAATATATTTTTTTAAAAAATTCAGAAAGACATATTAATAAAAATTTATTTAGAAAGTAAAAAAAGGGAATTATTAGTAAGGATTGTTTTCATCATGAAATGTATTCTAGGACGACTGGATCATGGTCTTAAAATAGAAAGAGCTGACAAATGTCTGCCTCAGTTATTTTTTCACTTCCTGACATGATAGTGTTGAAGTCTCAGGAAGAAAACAAGCCAAATTGTTGATCAGAATTGAACAGAAATGTTCTGGCTAGAATAACTAAGATGACGAAAACTTTTTATATCCTAGAAAAATAAAGTAGCTATGTTGCACTTTCAAAATATCAAACCAGAATATAATAATTTTAAGAATGCAAAAATTATTTAAGAATCTTAAGATACTAAAAATTGATATTTTTATTGAGTTACATAACTGAAGAACTGAAGAAAGATGTAGATTCCAAATCACCAGAGAAATTGTACTGAATCAATTTCTGTGCATTTTGAACATCATTATTGCTCTCAGATTTATACTTTAAAGCCTAACTTTACTGTAAGAAAGAAACAAGCTAAACAAATTTTCATTAGAGGAAAGAAAAAAAAAAGTGAACAAGAAAGAAAAAAAACCCAAATCACAAGAAAAATCTCACTCAAACTGTGAAAACCTATGGGAAGAAGAGATCCAGTGTAAATGTGAACTCTTTGATTTACTGACTGTTTTTACATTCCTCCTGCAAAAATGTTTTGCTAAGCTTTATGATTTCTTCAAGGTGGTGCATCTGGATCAAAAAGGACCAGGTAGCTTTGAAGCACCTAAAGCCATAGAAGAACATTAGTAAGTTAACAAATAGGACAACCTTTTTATTTTAATGATATAATGATACCTATTTTAATGATCATGCAATCTTATGACTGCAACGTATAAAATGTCTTCAAATAACACGACTCAATAATTATTGCCAGCACTTAAAATCTTTCCTCTGCTTTTGTGCAGCATAAGAGAATATGTTTCTTTTTCATTTACTTTACAGACTCAGAAGCAACAGAAGATTTGTTGTAATAAACTTATGGATTATAGTTTCTCTGACAGCATAATACTGATTTATAGAATTACACTGGCTGTAATTTTATTTTTATTATTGCTGCATTTATTGTTTGCAATAGGAGTCAGAATGAAGAGAACTGGTAGTAGTTGCATGTTTTAAAGAGCTGTAGAATTTAGAATCCAAATCGTAAACCTCCTCAAGACTGTATAATAAATTAGAAGGCTAATCTGCTTGAAAATACTTTATTAGAGATTGTGAACTGATATCACAATTCCGACTTTTACTAACTAAACTGATTATATCAGCTCATGTTATTTAAATACATTATTCAAAGTTGTTGAGAAGAAAAATGAGGCAACCTTCAACACTTTTTCCTAAAATATGTAGCTTTAAAGATTTACAGTTTATGTCTTTCCCTCACAGAGTATAGTTGATTTTAATCTAACTGACATGATTGTGGTATCAGTTCATGGTAACGAACAAGGCAATTTTGAATTGAGTAACCTTTGAATTTAGCTGCAGATTAGGCTTCTGGAAGGACTGAAGGAGTAAATAGCACTCCATTTTTATTTGCAATTGTGTTCAATTGACAGAGTAAAATTTCCTAGAGCTTTATCCATCAGCAATGGTTTATTTATTGGGAATGATATGTAAAAAAACTAACTTTCCCAACCCCAGTAGTTTCTTAAAGATGATACTTAACTATATTTCCTATGAAAGCATACGAATTTCCATAGAGGTAACCAAAAGCAGGCAAATTTCTAGACCAAAAGTATATACTGATAACCCACATGAATAGTCATGTTTGGGCAGAGGAGAGTCAACAAAACATTACACCCATACATGGTAAGAAAATCATACCTGTTTTCCAATTCCCACCAATGGCTAGAAAAACATAGGAAAAAAATAAATATGGAAATAAAAAAATAAAACAAAAAGAGAACTCTGCAGAACTTATGAGTTAAAAGCTACAGAAATTAAAAACAAAGCAAAATATAGAGCACATACTTTCTGCTGCAAGGATTCTAATTGTTAGTCCTTCAGGTATGGCTTTACAATTGCATTACATTTCAGAAAATGCAACCATTTAACCATCTTGGAATGTCTGACTGTAACGTTCTGGAAGTGCTCCTGTATGATTGATACCATTTCAGCAGAACCATTAAAGTATGCTTCAGGGACTACACAGAGTACAGCAGATTCTTTAATCCAGTGGTTTGGGGAGTTTGTAAGGCTTAAAGCCCATTATCACCAGCTTCTCCAGGTTATAAATTCTTTAGCAGCAATAAATGACAAAAATTTCCAGAAGCTATACTGCTGAATTAGTAGTCAACAAACGTAAGCTGTCCTCTCACCTTTCATTATATTAATATTACTGTCTTTACAATGGGGCAAAGAGAATGGATTTTCACTTTTAAAAAAATGGTTTAGTCATTTCAGTATCTAGTGTAAGCACAAAAAGCACTAATAAATACAATTTGCTTTCTGATTCCATTGACAGAGTTTGTTGACATGTAGCCACATTTACTTTTAGTAAATAGGACTGTTGTATGCAACAGTGTGTTGTACTTCTTGCAAAGTGTGCATTCTCACAAGTATAATTACCACACACTGAAGAGAGAACAACAACAACAACCAACCAACCAACCAAACAAACAAAAAGTTTTAGCTGAGGAGTGACTCAGACAGTAAAATACAGTGATTAGCAGCTTTATAATAATAATAATAAAACTGGAATTTTAAGTATTTTAGATGGCATTCAGGTACCCTGAACTTGGGATGGGGGGTATACATTTCCAAGATTCCACATCTTGGATGTGCTTATATAATTCCCACTTTCCCACTGATGCACATCCAAGTGTTTCACCTAAACATTAAATATACATGCTCTTGCCCCATTTTCCATGCTTTTGCAACCTCACTGGAGGTTGCACCCTCCTTACTGATGCTATGTTCAAACTCTAGCAACTAACATAGTCATCAAAAATCCTAAGTAACCAGAAGCTGCTGATATTTTTCTCAGTATCTAGAAAAACTAGAAAAACGTTCTCATTTTCAGGAAATAGCATGAAATTCATGCCTCTGTCCTGTTCTGTGGCCAGGATGAGAAGTGGTATGTTGTGAACACAGCAGCTGTTTGTACGCCAGACAGCATGGTCACAAGTTCCACTTTTTGAAATACAGGTATATTTGGCTGTCAGAGAGAAATTCCTACATTGTGGGAAAACCAGGAAGAGATAAAAGGGCACCCAAAAAGGATCTCACGGTATTGCAGGGAAAGAGAAGCAGGTGCGTGCATTTGTATTCTTCTACTGCCTCACTGATTTCACTTGCTTACATTGAGCAAAGAGAATTGAAAGAAAACACAAGGGAAGGCAGCAGAATGCACTGTCCACCTGGTTAATCAAGTTAGACAGTGTGCCAAACACCTTTGCAATGCGCATATTAACATGCAATAGAAGAAGAGCAAAGCCTGTTTTGGCACAATTCTGGGTTAGCACATGACATTGTCAGAATACGCAATGAATTTTTTTCATTGCCCTTTCTTTTCCTGCATGCTTTTCCCACACACTCACAGTTTTCTATAATCACCTAGAAGAATTGGACTCTTTCCATCTCATTTGACTGATTAAAAAGGAAAGCTGTGGCCCAGCTCTAATGGCAAAGGAGAATAATGTTTCCCTTTCCATGACACCACTTCTTAGACTGCACATGGTGCAGTTATGAAGTAAGGTTTCACCACACCAAAAGATTGTCTTCCAGAAAACACTACACCTTTATGATACACCACAGAGAGACCAGTTCCTTGCAAAATATTAGAAAGTTTTCATTAGAAGGAACCTTTAAAGGTCATCCAGTCCAGCTCCTCCCCTGGAGGAGTGTCATCTTCAGCTAGATCAGGTTGCTTAGAGCCCTATCTAATCTGAGCTTGAACATTTCCAGGGATGGTACAAATAACACCTCTCTGTGAAACCTGTTCCTGTGCTTCACCAGCCTCATTTAAAAAAAAAATAAATTTCTTCCTTTTATCCAGTCTAAATCTACCCTCTTTTAGTTTAAAACCATTACCTCTTGTTCTGTCACAACAAGCCCTGATAAAAGGTCTGTCCCCATCTTTCATGAAGGCCTCCTTTAGGTACTGAAAGGCTACAATTAGGTATCACCATAGCCTTCTCTTCTCCAGGCTGAACAACTCCAATGTTCTTAGCCTTTCCTCATAGGAGAGGTATTCCATCCCTCTGATCACTTTTGTGGCCCTCTTCTGGACCTGCTTCAACAGTGGGGTTTCCTGTGTTGTGACTTTCTTCTGTTGAGGATTCTAGAGCACTAATCCAGGTGGGCTCACTCTAAGGTGAAGTAGAAGGACACAATCACCTCCCTCAACCTACCGGCCATGCTTTTTTTGCTGTAACCAAGGATGTGGTTGGCCTTCTGGGCTGTGAGCAAAAATTGGCAGCTCATGTCCAGCTTTTCATCTACCAGTAGCCCAAATTCCTTCTTGAAAGGTCTTCTCTCAATTCCTTCATCCCCCAGCCTGATTCATACCAGGGGTTGTCCTGACCCACATGCAAGACCCTGCACTCAAACTTCTCTAACTTGTACAGGTCCCCTGGATGGAATCCCATACTTCAGGCTTGTCAATGACACCATTCAGCTTGGTGAGGGGCACCACTTTGTCACTGATCTCCATCTGGACATTGAACCATTGAAGTATCTTTGGTTCTGGACACATACTAGAAGAGGATTGTACTAAAAGACTTCTGAGCTAGCAGTAAAATCATTAGCAATTTTCAAAAAAGACTGAAGATGAAGCAAGTGTTAAGGTTTATATAGCAGAAATATTCAGATCTATTTTAATGGCAAATAACCTGTCCCTGGGTAAAAAATGCAGTCTCAGCTTTCTGATCTCTGGTAAAGATGTTACAAATTCCTTGCAGGTAAAAGCATCAGGTGAAAAAAAGGTTATCAACTATTTATTTCCACCTACTTTCCTGAAGAAAAACAGGTTGTCATATGACACTGTTACAGGAAGTAACAATGCTGATGCATCACTTTCTGCAGTGAAATTATTCATTTAGGAAATATGGAATCCCCCATCACTTATTAGAAACTTATCGTGCCCTCCCCTGGACCAATATGCCAACTGGAGTCTTTCCTATAAAACTATGTTCCAAATCCTACAGAAAGTTTTTTCTTTTTTGTTATGGGTTTTTTTTCGGCATTTTTTTAATGTCTTTGTTGTTGGGGTTTTGTTTTGTTTTAAAATTTATAGCGTGTAACTTAAAATGCTTGGGGCTACCAACTCACAGGAGCAAGCTTCCAAAACTATCAAATGTTCAGCTGGGCTCATGAAAGGACTTCATTTTCCACGTATATTGACAGTTTCATGGCATAACAGCCCTCAAGACATAAGCCTGAAGCAGAAGTTTTTTATGTGAATAAACTCCTGGGTGAACAGGCATGACATTTGAAATCCTTCCATCTAGAACATATTTGGGTTTACTAAAAGTCCCACAGCACAATTCCCACAGCTGCTGTGAAACAATGGTTATCACAGTTAAGATTGCTGCTGCAGCTGAGAGAACTGCTGCATTTGAAGAGTCTGGGGAGAGCCTGGGAACAAGTGCCAGATGCTTCACCAAGCCACTGTGTCTGGCTCATTGGCCAATAACCAATTAAGCAGTTATCTCCCAGTAGCTACTGTCAATATGAGAAGCAAAGAAGGAACTCTAATATCTGTAAATTAGGAGCTAGAAGACCCATTATACTGTAAACCCCAAATATTTTTTTCTTTTATAATCCATCCCTGCATTAACTTTTAACATATTAAGTATAAAATAATAATAACAAAAAAGAATTTATTTTTATTTATGGGTGTGTTTTTTTTTTTTCCCCTTGACCTACTTATTGGTTCATNTTTTTTCTTTTATAATCCATCCCTGCATTAACATTTAACATATTAAGTATAAAATAATAATAATAAAAAAAAGAATTTATTTATATATCTCAAAATCCTGAGAAAGCAAGCTAAAATTTTTGGTAGTTTCAAGAAGTCACAAGGAGAGATCATCATGAGTGTCTGCTGAGCCTCTGTCCCACTAGGTACCAGTGGCTGTTCCTATCTATCAGTCAACACTTCTGGGTTATGAAAGATATATTATGATTAGTGGAAGAAATCCCACTGCATTTTGAAGGTGTGAAAGACTTGCTTTATTCAGAACAATCCCAGTGGTAAAGTGGGGTTGATGGTCACCTTATTCTGTCCTGGTTTAGAAGTTCTGCATTCTCAGGTGCATACCTCATTTTGTTTATATTATAGAGCAGTAAGAATTCTAATGCACAATTGCTAAATAAAAGGTTGTTAAAAGTAACACAAAACTGATAATACTGTAGTAAGCCTTCTACTTGGGATGAAAAGCAGAGCTGTTTTCTCTTTGCTCGTTTGTTAATTTCCTTTTTCAATGGTAATTTTCTTCTGTTTCCCTCCCAATATTTAAAAAGATTTCTTGAAAAACTTGTAGTTGCCCAAAGTATCTGTTTTTACAGTAATTTTTTTGTTGTTGCTGTTGATTTCCTTTCTTTTTTTTTACTCCCTCATCCTTTTCTTGGGATGGGGTGCTGTTTGTCTTTTTGCAATTGTCTACGTGTTTGAATAGCATAGAGAGCCTGTCTTTTCTGCATGCCTGCCTGCCATCCTTCCTTCCACCATTCTGTGGTTTAGCTGTGTTGTCTAGTAACTTCTTGAAAAGAAACTGACTGACATAAAGAGAACTGACATTCTCGTTCTAATGCTGTAACTCTTTCCAAATGTTTAACCATTATTGAAAACTAAGGTGTGACAAAGCAAAACATTAAAGCAGCAGTAAATGACAGAACAAAGAAAATAAATTGGATGGGGGGTATAAATATGGGTATTATACATGTTCTGCCATTCCAAGACAGAAAGGAAAAGTGAGAAAAAGAAAGAAAAATCCACAAAACATGGTATATCCTGAAATATATATATATTTCACATCCCTCATGTCTGTGAAAATATTAACAAAAAAAAAAAAATCATTTCTCAAAAAAAAGGATGTAATATATTGGTCAAGAGGTGAGTTCTACACTATTTTTTTTTTCTGGTTAACCACTGTAAATGAAATAAATAGAATGAGATTAGTAACATTTTTTGGGGTTTGTCTTGGTTTGAAGTAAAACAGAACCAATTTTCTGTTCAGTAATTTTATTTTTTAGATGAGCCTCTTCTAAGTTACTAAGCTCTCTGAAATTAACAGCATTTTGTTCAGAAACTGTTTACTCTCACAGTGATAAGACCTGATTATACCAAGGAATGATATGTACAGAAGCTCTTGCTTATACTTACTGTTATAAAAACCAAGTTCAACTAACTTTGTTGTTTGTCCTGTTGGAGGGTTGGAAGAAGAAAAGCATAGAGGGGATCACACCTGTAGGGACGAGTGGACAGGACAGGTGACCCCCCCAAAAAAACAACCCAACCCACACCCTACAATCTCTGGCCACTAGAGCATGCCCTGAAGTGCCTCGCCTACATGTTTCTTAATACCTCCAGGGATGGTGACTCAACCACCTCCCTGGGCAGACCGTTACAGTGCCTGACCACTCTTTCAGTGAAGTAATTCTCCCTAATATCCAGTGTAAACTTCCCCTGCTACATCTTCAGACCATTTTCTCTGGCAATGTAGAGGGCAATGAGATCTCATTCCAGCCTCCTTTTCTTCAAACTAAACATGCCCAGTTCCATCAACCTCTCCTCATATGACTAGTTCTCTAGACTCCTCACCAGCTTGGTAGCTCTCCTTTTCAATGTCCTTCTTGTAGTGAAGCGCCCAGAACTGAACACAGTACTTGAGGTGAGGCCTCACAAATGTTGATTACAGAGGCAAAATTACCTCCCTACTCCTTCTGGCCATGCTATTCCTGATACAGGACAGGATGCTGTTGGTGCTCTTGGCTGCCTGGGCACACTGCTGGATCATTTTAAGCTGGCTGTCCATCATCATCCCCAGATCCTTTTCTGCTCAGCAGAAAATATACTGCATATCTTTGAATATACTGCATACTTTTTTTTTTTACTTTTTTTTTAAATTATACTTATTATATATTATTTCATTATTTATTAATATTTTCATTAGAGTAGTTTAATTCTTTTTCTAAACTTGTAAATCTCTTTATTTCTTCTTTCTTGAAGAGAGGGGAGGGAGGGGCCATCTGCCATTCTGATTGGCTAATCTGACTAAAAACATGGCAGTTTTTCAAAAAGAACAGAAAACATACTTGATGCGCTCTCATTACATACTGCAACATTGTAACATATGTCTAAAGAGAAATAGTGGAAGCAAACTTTGTTAGTAGCAGTTTTGAATTGTTCTTTGGTGTGGCATTGAGCCTAATATTAAACTAAAATACAAAAAGTTAGACGAGCACATATACTTCCCAGTAATGTGAAATTCTTTCTCAGCAACCCCCTCTAATAATTCATTCAATGCCCACCTATGTATGTGAGAAAAGAAAAAAAAAAAAGAGAGAAGCTGAAAAATCATAAAAGGTCATCATGTCATCATCACAGTCCTGAGCAGAACAAGCTTCACTAGCTGTTTTAAGATGAGTTACATTACTTCAGCTGGTGGTCTTAAAAGTGATATACCTAGAGAATCAACCATCTGCAAAGCCTTCAAATAGGAAAAGCTCATCCCCTGAATGATTTTTGTCTTTGTATGTAGTTTTCAGCAAGCCTCCGCAGAAGCTAAATTTATGGCTCCAGCTGACCCTGGTGCCCAAGACCCTCACACCAGCGATTTTTTTTCATCTTGGATGTCTTTCTGGCTCCTCCTCTTAGTTAACAGACTGCAATGTGCAACTCCCATGGTCTGCCTCTGACTTCTTCTTATTAGAGTTGGAGATCTAGGTTCCCAGAGCAATGCACAAAATGAGTACTGGCTGCAATGATGAAATAAAGATGAGCAAAGAAAAGCCTTTTCTCATCTTTTACCTTCCCAGTCCATGCTCATCACTTCAGAAAACAGCTTCACAGAGCCCAATTCAAAAGGAAAAAAGTAATTCCAAAAAAAATTAAGCTTAAAATGTATGTCTTGTTTTTGTTGAAATGTTGCTGAAAGTCTCCATTGATTTAAAAGAGATGCACAACCTTTCTTCTGCAGTTTGGCAACCAAGCTCCAGTCTGGGACAAAAGTATAACTAATAAAGGTGTGGGGGGACCCTACTGGATGACCTTCTTTGCTTATAAGCAGGAAGACTTAGTGATCAGAATTATCTGATCAGAAATTTCACATTTTCAAAGCTCTCAAACTTTAGAAAAAAAATAAACACCAAAGTTGTTCTTTCCTAAAGCAGAAGATTTGTTGCCACAACCTGTAGTACTGGCTAGGTAATGGAATGGGAAATTTGTCCCAATATAAAATATAATTATTTTTCTATACTATTTCTATCCCCCTGTACTCCAAGAAAAAAAATGACAAGTCTCTATATTCCACCTCCCAGTACATTAGCATGGATATTTGTATGCGTATGACAGTTTACAGGTGTATATCTCTCTAACAGAAAGGGCTCCAAAAATTTGTAGAAATGCTCACAGGACATCTGGATTAGAGCATTTATGAGTCATGGTCCTCTCATGCTTCTCTACAAACTTTAACTACTAGTGCTCTTCCTCAGTAAAGTTTAGGTTTTGCTGCTGTAATATTATTAGTTGTTTAATGAGCAATTTATTAGTTCCATGATCAATATCAGTTATATTTTGAACACAGGTTTTAGTAATCCTCTTGAGTTTACAGGATTTCTCCTGTGAAATAATTTTTACTCCTTATCTTTTCTGTTGTCACAGCTAATAAAAATTTGAGGTAACTGAGATGCATGTGTTGGCTTCAATGACTGGTCAAACATAATATCAAACTCTGTATTTCTTTGTGTTAGTAAGAAGTTATCACAGAATCATTGAATCAGAGAATCATAGAATACTGGATTGGAAGGGACATCAAGTATCATCTGGTCCAACCTCTCTTGGCAAAAATATGGTCTAGATAAGGAAGCCCAGCACCCTCTTGAGCAGAATCTTAAAATTGTCCAGTACTGAGGAATCCACCACTTCTCTGGGGATATTGTTACAGATTGTGTCTAATAACATGCTACTGATATTTCTCTTAAAGCTGAAATTCTTCAGTGTGCCTAACTTCTCAAAAGAATTCTAAAATATGCACCATAACTTCAGTTCTATGCCATCTTCCCTCATTACTTAAAATAGATGAGTTGCTGGCCTCCATCATTTAAGGCTGATTACTGCCTGATCTTCAGTTCCTAGCAATTGCTGCACCTTTTAAAATTGTTTCTGTCTTGAAACTGAGAGCAATCATAATCTTTTTCCTGTGTCAGCCCCATATGTGCATGAATATGAAGGGTAATGAAAGTTTTGCCCTTGCCTCCTACTCCAGTTTTCCTTTATAGCCGATGATTTTATTTAGCTCTTACATAATTTCCTTTTTGGTTTGCTGAGATTCTTTTGTAAAAATGTCATTGGTTTTCCAAGGCAAATTTGATAAAATTGAGGAATTAAAGTGTTCTTTTTTATTTTTTAAACTCTGATTTTAGATATTTTCTAAAAGCTACTGGTTAGATATAATCTAAGAAATAAAGTAACATTTGTGAATTTCCTGTGTGTGCATACTTACTCTCTTCCCATTTTCAGATACTTCAAACAAGTTTAGCCTTCTTAAAATTTCAATTCTAGTAATTTAGTTTCATCTCCTTCATTCAATTGCTAGTGTATTTTTTGGCTCTTTCAGCTTTTCATTATAACAATGTATTGTTGTGGAATCATAGAATATTTAGAGTTGTAAGAAACCTTAAAAATCAAGTTTCAATCCCCTTTTCATTGGCAGGGGCATATTTAAATAGATAAGCTTGCTCAGAGCCCTGTCTAACCTGACCTTGAACTTTTCCAAGGATGACACATCTCTTTGGGCAATCTGTTCCTTTGTTTCACCACCTTCACTGTAAAAAATTTCTTCCTTCTATCTAGTCTAAATCTACCCTCTTTTATTTTAACACCATCACCTTTGACTTATCATAACAGTCCCTGATAAAATGTCTGTTCCCGTCTCTTCTGTAGGCCTTCTTTATGTCCTGAAAGGCAACAATAAGGTATCCCCATATCAAGACCTTAATAGCATGCTGTATAATATACATATGTTTCTTAATCACTTACATTCTCTCTCAGGTAAAGTCTCTCAATCCCTGGGAAGTTACTCTGTACAGTGTCCTGGACAAGGAGGGCTCAAACTTCTATAGGTAAGGTCTATTGTAGGAGGATCCCCCATCTTTCTCTCCAAACCTTATGGTTTATATTTCCTGATTCAGTGGGGGGCAGGATTATGCCTGAGTGGATTATCCTGTCTGGAACATTTACCTCTGGTGGTGCAGTGGCTCCTAAATTTTTGTTGCTAATTTTGTGATGCCTAGTACTCAAAGTCAGGGGAATAGTGGTGGGATGGGACTTGGGGAATTTTTTTTTGTTAAGGCTCCATTTGGTTTCAGTTCTTAATGTGATGCAATCTGGAGACAACCTGGGTTGAGCTGTTTTTGCAGCTTCCCCCAGGTTATCTCTACGTATATAAGGCAAGGTAGAGATGAAGCTGAGTCAATTGCCAACCCCCTGCATCTCACGTATTGTGCTCTGAAACTGGTTTGGCTGGGTGCTCCCACACACCAGGCTACCCACCAGACTATTCCTCAGAAATAACAAGTCATATGCTTTTTATAAAAAAAAAATAAAAATCTTCAGAACACTTTACAGTCTCCTCACTTTTTCACTCACTAACACACCATTAAACCTTAGAAAATAGTCAATTTCTACTATTTTTTATCATTTTTTCTTTACATTTCCTAATTTCCCTGCTGATATAATGTTACTGAAAGGATTTAACTTGAGTCCCTTAGGATAAATATGTCTCTCTTTTTGTTACAAAAATGGACTCCTTCACACACAATTCTGCTGAGCTGTTCACTGGGTCCTACTATCATTCAACGCACACAATAGTTGCAGCTGGAAATCTTGCAGAGAGCTTTCACCAATAGCTAATATCAACTGTGTGAGACATAATTATGGTAATTATAGTTTTACTAATTTGCATAGAACAATTATTTATCCTTGATTCGTAGAATCATAGAATCATTTATATTGGAAAAGATCCTTGAGATCATTGAGTCCAACTATGAACCTAGCACTGCCAAGTCCACCACTAAACCATGTCCCTGAGCATCACATCTACACATCTTTTAAATATCTCCAGGTATGGTGACTCAACCACTTCCCGGGGTAGCTTCTTTCAATGCTTCATAACTCTTCTAGTGAAAATTTTTTTCCTAATATCCAAACTAAGCCTCCCCTGACAGAACTTGAGGCAGGATATTCTGAACTATAGTGGTAAAATTACTTTTCTGACAGTGATTTCCTAATAAATAATATCTATGCATTTATTAAACATGGAAATGGACATGTTTCTATCTCAAGTACATGCGTCAGCCCTTATATATTCTCATTCCCAGGTCCAGAGACTAATTGCCACGCTGGTACAACAGACAGAATATTCTGTTGTTCTAAGTGCTGTCTGGATCTTTGAAGTTCAAGATGTAGGTTCATCTTACCCTTGATCCAGAGATCTCTTCTCAGTCTTGGATTGAATCCTGGAATCTTTAACTTGTTTAATTCAATTTGTCTACAGAGAGCACAAGGTACACAGAGTACTAGGCCTCTACACACCAAAAGAGAGAGTGCTCCTCAGGCATCCAGCTGCTTTATACTGCCAAAACTTGGACAATCAGGGTTTGAGAGGACAGAATTCCTCCATTTTTATTAGACTTATATAAAGACACTAACCCCTTTTCATATCTAGTGACACTAACTCTTGATAATTTCTCTTCTTTGTAAGGTCTCTATTTAAAAAAAAAAAATCTCTAAGAAACAGCATTAGAAAATTTAGGGGCTCAACCTTTATTTTAATGCTAGACTTCCAAAATTATAAATAATAAATGAATTAATGTGCAGTCACGTGTAAAGCTTATTTCCAAACAGAACTTAGTTCTTTTAAGTATGTCCTGCATGAATCCTTTACTGACTTCATGTGAAGTGCCTAACATATACATCTTGAACAATTTTTTTGGTGTTCAATGAAGTTATATCAAGATATATTTCATCCTTGACTGCAACAGCTGTTGCTATGTGGATAGTTTTTCAGTTCTAGTCTAACTAAATAATTTCCTAATCCAAAATAAATCCTATTAAACAAATGTGACACAAACAAGTGAAACAGAATATGTGTTTCAAGGAACAAGTATTTACAAAATACTAAGCATGTTTCTACTATAAAACTCATTAAAAGGCCAGAAATGTAAAGACAACTGGGAAACACTCAGAATTTAGTACATGGATAGAGGGAGGCTACTCTCCAAAGAAATTCTTCAGGGATGATGTAGCAGCAGCTGGTTCCATTTTATTTGTCTGAATTTGTTTAAAGAATTCACCACACATCATCTGCATATTCATGCATATGTATATTTCAACCTTCAGTATTAATATTCAGTTTCGTTCAGTGCTTCACAGGTGGGTACATCATTGCTTTTTCCCCTGATTACTCCATCTCCTGTAATCCTGTTAGCTCTCCACAAAATATTCCCTCACCAGGACTGCTTAAATACACTCCATTGTTTTTTACAGGGATGAAATCTTAGGTATCGCTCTACTTCTTTTTTCAAAGTTAACTGGAACTTTGCCTCTTTTCTTGGAGACATATTGTTAAAATAAACCCAAGCCCCATGCACAGTAACTTGACAAAAATTAAACAAAAGAATATTCATTATATAAAGTTAGGTGTATGTTGCTAGATATCCTTTCAATATGCATATTAGATACACTTGGAAAGGCAATGATGTAAAAGAAATATTGCAGAACTTCAACTTTACCATAAATGTTATTCTTTTAAAGATATTCCTGCAGAAAATAAAACAGGTAGTATGCTGAACATGGTATAGGAACTGACCAAATAAGGAGAGAAACAGTTCTTTACTCATTTTTGAAAGAGATCTGACATGAGTCAGTGTGGTATGGATACTCCACACCAACTGCAAGGTGGAGATTTCTGGAAAACATTGCATTTCCATCCCATAAAATACTACGTGAACATGGGGTGGGTTTGAGCTCAGCTGTCTTTGAGTTCTTTGAGCTCAGCTGAGTGTTATTCCACAGAAAAGACCTTTGGACATTCCATACTCTGAATAGTGTAAGTTATTCTGAAATGTGTAAAGCAGTCCTCTCAAGATTTTCTCAATCTCATTTGAAGAGTTTGAAATTCCTATTCCAAGGCTAACCTTCAAAATAAATCAGTGTGGAGGGAACTGGGTGATGAAGGCAAGGGACAGAATATCATTTTCCGTATGAAAATATAAAACTAAACTATAAATATCAATACTTCTGGACATCAGAAGCATAGCTTTCATTTGAGATTCCAAGTCCATCTTAGACAGCAACTGTTATCTATAGCAAAATAATTTGGAATGCCTAGAAGCCTAATATGAAAACATTTGCACATTACTGACTGAATTTCAATTTTGTCTGGACATGGAATGATATGCCAGTCATCCCAGAAGTCAGAGAAAAACAACCGTGATGAAGAAAACTTACTGGTTTACTTTCCACAGTTCTTATATTTGTTAATAGTAAAGCATTTCAGAACAGATAATTAAAGTTTGCAATTCAGTTCTGTCACAGGAGACTATAGCCTAGAAGCCTTTCAGCAATACCAGTGCCTATACTCCTGCTAATTCGTTAAAAGTAAATAAATAAATCATATACAGGAGATAAATCTTAGCAAGTTTTAGCTGCCTGTTCAGTAGCTACTGTTCCCAGTAAAAAAAATGAAACTGTAGGTGTTAGGATTTCTGGATACATTTGGGATTCTATATGTTACTTTATATTGATGCTAGTTTTAATTTGATTGTTAATGGATGATTATAAATTTAACTGTTTTTTTTTTTTTTTTTTTGTCCAAAATAATATTCTTTACAGTATTAAAGAGAAAAAAAAAAAGTCTCTGTTTTTTAGTGTTATACTTTTTGCCTTGATTGATAACGTGAAAATCTACCAGACTTAGTCATTAAGAAGCAGGACACAGCGCTATATAATCAATATGAGCTGATTAAATCTTTACTGGTTCTAAAAGACTTTGAAAAATAGAAGGTTTTGGGTTTTTTTTTCACTTGGCTTATCTTAGTCAGAATGTATGCACTGCACGCTGCCTGCCTCAGACTTTGTAGTCCATGCAGAACTGCACAAAAGTGAGTGGGCATCATGAGCAGATCATCCCCATGATATGAAAAAAAAAGCATACCTGTTAGTCAAATTTCATCACAAAAGAAAACTTTGTTTAAATACTGTATCAGGCAATGAGCATTATGCAGGTGTATTCCTTAGCTTTTCATTTTGTTCAGATGTGATCTTTGTATCCCTGGTAATCTGCAGTTCTTTGTGTCTTTAGAAATGAGACATCAGCTTTAAGTTTCATTTGAGCTTGATGGGATGAAAAGAAAAAAAAATCACTTTTTACTTGAATGTTTAGAAAAGTGTTTTAAACATGTTCTAAAATGGAAAGATATTTGATAAGAGACAGATGAAGTACATCTGCAAATAACAACTAGGGAAAACCTGACTAATTATAGAGAAACTTTATCATTAGTTAAATCTTTCAGGGTAAGGTTCACAAAGGTCAGTTTTCTATGTATAAACATCTCAAGGGCAGAGGGCTTAGATGATTGTTAATAGGAAAACTTAATTTTATTTTATTACTCAATGAGAAAAAAGTTATAGAAGATATCAATACATATCTATATATGTATATATATGTGTATTGAATTTTGTATTGCATACAAAAAAATACATACAACCTAATAAAAATATTTGTATCTTGAAAACCTACCCACCTTGTGTATAAACTACATCTTTGTTTATATTTTAGTCTCATCTGAAATTCACTGTTTTGCCCCAAATTGAAAAAAACTGACCCCTAGTAGTTAAATATTATTAAAATATTAAATTAAATATTCTTAAATATGTGTGATGAATGTTACAACACATATGTAGTAGTTTTACAATTCAACAGGTTTAGATCTGGAATTAAATGCATTCTTTATAAAACCCCCTTATATATGTTGTTTTAAGGCAAGAAACAAACATGTTTAGTATTTCAGTAATGTGTATGGGGTTTGGAAGATTTATTTTTTGTTTCTTTCTTTAAGGAAAAGTCATTTAATTTCTCAGTTGAATAGGATTCCTCTGTAAGATTAGGCTTAAACAATTGTTTTCTGTACACTTCTTTCTTCAAAAGCTTTATTCCATCTTTGGTTCTGATAAACTGGACTTGTTTCATCCAAAGTATAGAGGACCAACTCTCAAAGTAATTTGTGTAATTCATACAAGATTCATGTAAATATTTCCTCTTTTGATCAGTTCTGCTTTTCTATACTTTGGTGCAAAGCTCTGGTTATTTTTTTTTCCGAATATATTATTACTCTTTTGAGGGTAACTGTCCTGGTTGGGGTAAAACAGGACCAATTTTCTGTTCAGTAATTTTACTTTTTAGCTAAGCCTCTTTTAACTCTCTGAAACTCTCTGAAATTAACCACATATTGTGCAGAACCTACTCGCTCTCAGAGTGATAAGACCTACATTTATAGTTAATGCCAAGGAATGTTATGCAGAGAGGCTTTTGCTTATACTTATTGCTATAACAATCAAGGTCAGCTAACTTTATTATTTGACCCATTCTCATGCCATAAGCTGTTTTCAGAGGTCAAGTCAGCTGCAACATAACTTAGGAAGCATTTGAATGTTCACCAACTTAAATACCCCTTATTTCTGGTAAAAGTCATAAACTGAAGTTTTTATGCTTAGCTCCAGGTTTTATCAATCTGATCTGTTTTATTAACATATGGCTTTAAAATCGCATCTCAAAGCACATAAAAAAATTTGATAGTATTTGGCTTTGATAGTGTTGGAGTTTTTATTCTTCACCATTTCCTTTTATTTTTAATGTGTTGTCAGAAAAATCACTGGGTACACTGCAAACCATAATTTCTATTTTTTCCCTAGCAAAATTATGACAGGCTTTTAAGGCAAGATCTTCCAAACACACCAAGATTGTTATATTCATCAGACCACATGGTGGTGGTGATTCTTTGCCAGTCTCTCCTCTAATCTCTTCGACTTTGTGTAAAGTGTTACAAAAGAGAACAAAATGATGGTTTTAGACAAATATTCTAATGATCAGCATACAGAGTAATTCTGTTTTCTGTCCCTGTAAATGCTTAATTATTTTAGATAAGCTTATATTTAATGACTAAAACCTGAAGGAGAAGCACAGAAGATTTTTTTTTTATATTAATAATCTGTGTTCTCTACTTTAGAATGTGCTGCACTATATATTACTTTAGTGCACAGTATGTAGTACAGATGGTTAATCACTGTTGGTTGAATACTGTGTTTACGATAAATTTGTAAGTTAAAGCTTTCATTAATTTTTTTAACATCCGCAGCTTTGAAAAGGTTGAATCTTTTGAGAAGAATCTTTGTGAATCTTTGAGAAGATTGAAACTTTTGTTCTGCAGTTAAAAAATGATATCTCTTAAATCTTGCCTTAGATTTGCTATCTAGAGTCATTTAAGTTGGAAAAGACCCTTGAGATCATCAAATCCAACCATTAACATAAAACTACTATGTTCACCACTAAATCATACCCCTCTTTTAAATACCTCCAGGGATGGTGACTCAATCAATTCCCTGGGCAGCCTGTTCCAGTGCTGGATTTAAGGCATTACATGCATAACCATGGAAGAGAAATTATAATTGGAATTTTTGTCAATCAACTCTCCTTTACTTCTTCAGAATGACTAGAATGTTACAGAACAAAAGAATTGTGAACTATTTTTTCCATGGTAAGTTTGCAATTACAATGGCCTTGATTCCTTTATTATCCATATTTGCTAAGACAATTAATGTCTTAACTTAGTGATTAACCACATATGTGTGCTAATATGGTTGCTTTCTGTGTCTTTTAGAACAACTCATTCACCAATGACTCTATGGTAAAAATAGTCTAGATTTGGCCAATAGTCAAGCTAAAAGTGGTTAGTTAGGTTTTGTTATTTATCTTTTATTTCATTTTGTCAAATAATGCTTCCGGTACCTTGATCACACTTGGTGATTTTCAGTGATCACCTATCAAGTTGTATGTTTTGGAGATAAGTAATGTGACAAAATACCACTATGACACAAGGTATTTTCAGAAAGAAAACATACAAAAAGCTAAGAAATTAATTCTGTCCTGTGTACTATGTATATCCATTTCACTGGCCCATATGAACTGGTGTAATAGCTTTGCATATAAAAGTCCTCATTTACTACTAGATAGATTTTTAAGAAAATATTCTTAAAGGAAATATTATAATTTATGAACTCTTGTTTCTATTTAGCTTGTACAATGTTTAATTTTCTTTTTCTAGTCATTTTTTAAGCTTTTCAGCTAAATGTGGCTTATTTCTCTATTTGTCCTCCACAAATGGAGCTGTGCAGAAGAGCTCTGGTACAGCAGTCACAGATCACTTCATGATCACAGAAAAGCTTTCAGTGCCAACCTCTAATAGACAATTGGGATCTGTACAACAGTCAAACCATTTAATGTACATAGCACTTATGTTATGCAGGGAGCAACAAACTGAGCTGTGCAACTGAAGTATGCTTCACACTCAAGGTCATCTCTTAAGAAATGCATTTTAATATGAAATCTTTTTTTTTTTAAGTTCAGCGTGTGCTTAAATGTTTTGCTAACTGGAGCAAGACAGATGATAAGCCTTTTCTTTTAATTTGCTTCACTTATCTGTGCTCCAGGAATAATCACACCTTTTTATTCCCCCATCTTTTTATTTACTTAGAGTGAAAGCTCTCTGCTTAAAAGTTCATCTCTTCATATATCCCTACATAGCACAGCAGTTTTGACAATTGGATTTTAGGTGATACTGTAGCAAATTAGTAAGTCGTTAGCCTTATGCTTGAAATAAATATTTTTAAATTGTTTGAAAGATTTTCAAGCTTTTAATTGTATAAACAGTGACATTTCCAGAAATCTCTCTTCTGAAGTTGCTTATAAGTGGCTACCCTCCCAATACCTTGATGAAGAAATAGGTGATGATATATTAGCAGAACATATCATATTTCTAGTACCACAGATAACATTTCTTATGTATGGAAAAAATAAATAAGAACAAAGGAAATAAAATGAAACCTTTTCCAGCTCTTCTTCCCGTTATTTATAAAACAGCACCTTGTAGAAATTATTCAAAATTAACTCATTCTCATGTAAGGATGACTGTTCCTGAAATTACCAATCATGAACATGTTGGTTTATCTGATGCATAGATGCCATTCACTTGCATAATTTCAACAGTTCTTATGGCTTATGAGGCACCTTAAGAGTCCAGTTTAAAGTAAAGTAGAGGTGAAAAATATATTCAGTACCATAATAGGTGAGGAGGCCATACAAATATACTAGCTAGGCATAGGGAATCAGAAGTAATACAGCATAATGTAGGAGTGTTAAGCTCTGAATCTGTGGTTGCTGTGGAAACTCGTATCCCACCAACATACTGTGCATAGAAAGCTCCCATAGGAACAGTTTAGTCATTTATTTTCTATAGCCTGTTTTAACCTTTGACTTAGTGTCTGAAGGATCCTCACTAGATTTATAACTTTGTCCTCTATAGCAAGTGACCTACAGGATAACAGAAGAACTGTTAATAACATCAATTCAGCAGTGTGAATATAATTCCAACTTTCTTGCTACTATATCTTTCAGGCACATGGAGCAAAGCTTGATAAAAAGAAAGAGAAAGAGAGGAAGGAAGGAAGGAAGGAAGGGAGGGAGGAAGGAAGGAAGGAAGGAAGGAAGGAAGGAAGGCTCATTTCTCTCAAAAGGGAGAAGTCCTAAGGGAGTTC